>JASCZI010181330.1:42775-55082 GCA_036250425.1 Stylosanthes scabra | reverse complement strand
GAACATTGTTCGAGTTTTTAGGAGAGTGTCTGAAGTTGGTTGTGGCTGACAATGAATTGGGAAGTTTGAAACAAGCTTTGGAGGGTAAATACGTCGAGCCAGGACCCGGTGGTGACCCAATCAGAAATCCTAAAGTGTTGCCAACTGGAAAGAACATTCATGCACTTGACCCACAAGCTATTCCTACTACTGCGGCAATGCAGAGTGCGAAAATAGTGGTGGACAGATTGATTGAGAGGCAGAAAGTTGATAATGGAGGGAAGTATCCTGAAACTATTGCACTTGTATTATGGGGAACAGACAATATCAAAACATATGGTGAATCCCTGGCTCAGGTCTTGTGGATGATTGGTGTGAGACCAGTGGCCGATACCTTCGGAAGGGTCAACCGCGTGGAGCCTGTTACTCTTGAAGAGCTCGGAAGGCCTAGGATTGATGTCGTCGTTAATTGCTCAGGAGTGTTCAGAGACCTTTTCATCAATCAGGTATTAACATTAACCATCATGCTTTTAATTTAGTCACTTTTGTGTTTCATAATTGATTAGGACATTCATTTGTTTCTTTTTCTTTTCAGATGAATCTTCTAGATAGAGCAGTGAAGATGGTGGCTGAGTTGGACGAACCGGCAGAGCAGAACTTTGTAAGGAAGCATGCATTGGAGCAAGCTGAATCCCTCGGGATTGATGTTCGCGAAGCTGCAACAAGGATCTTCTCCAATGCTTCAGGGTCATACTCTTCAAACATAAACCTGGCTGTGGAGAACTCCTCATGGAATGATGAGAAGCAGCTCCAGGACATGTACCTTAGCCGGAAGTCCTTTGCATTCGACTGCGATGCTCCCGGTGCAGGCATGATGGAAAAGAGAAAGGTGTTCGAGATGGCTCTGAGCACAGCAGACGCCACATTCCAAAACCTCGACTCATCAGAAATCTCCCTTACTGATGTCAGCCATTACTTCGACTCGGACCCAACTAACCTGGTTCAAAATCTAAGGAAAGATGGGAAGAAGCCAAGTGCTTACATTGCTGACACAACCACAGCCAATGCTCAGGTAAATGTTGATATACTCTGTTGATTATGGTATGAAACGTAAATACAGCAATTTTATATAAAACTGCAATTAAAACAATATGTATCAAGTAAAATATTGAATCTATATTGTATATACACCTTAATCAAATATCTAAAATATTTATCCTGCTAAATATTATCCTATATATGACAATCTTTCCCAAATTATGATAGGATAATGAATAGAATGAATAATCTTATTTCTTAGTTAAAAAAAAAAATTGTTTGTCTATCGCACTATGAGATGCATATATAGTATAGTCGTGTTAGAGAAATAACTGATTATGTTTGACCTCCCTCTCAGCTTAAACCTTTTGGAGAAACGGTTTCATGACATGGTATTAGAGCTTCTGTAATCTAAAGGTCTTGAGTTCAATCATAAAAGCTTTGGTACTATGTCATGAAACCCACTTCTTTCAAAAGCTTAAGCTAGCAAGAGGGGCCACGTGAATGGTTATATCTTATATCTCTAACTTTGAGAGAAGTAGTATCATGATACTTGGTTTTGACCACTTTTTTCCACTTAAGAATTATTCCCAAACATTCAATCAACATTGATCTAATGAGAAATTCCTTTCTAGGTGCGCACCCTCTCCGAGACGGTTAGGCTAGACGCAAGAACCAAGCTTCTGAACCCAAAATGGTACGAAGGCATGCTGTCAACAGGGTATGAAGGCGTCCGTGAGATCGAGAAGAGGCTCACGAACACGGTCGGGTGGAGTGCAACTTCAGGCCAAGTTGACAACTGGGTGTATGAAGAAGCCAACACAACATTCATTCAAGACGAGGAAATGCTGAAGAAGCTGATGAAGACCAACCCAAACTCCTTCAGGAAGCTGGTTCAGACATTCTTGGAAGCCAATGGGCGCGGGTATTGGGAGACTTCAGAAGATAACATTGAGAAGCTGAGGCAGTTGTACTCTGAAGTTGAAGACAAGATTGAAGGCATTGATCGCTGAAAGTGCATGCAATGCTATATATGCTTCTATTGATTGATATGAATACCACACCATATACCAAAATATTGAAGAGAGGTTTTTAACTGCTGATTTTAACTGTGTACACCAATGTAGCATCTTGAGAGTTGAGACTCCTTGCCATGCAGTATCCGTAGTCATTGTTTCTTCAGTTTTCTTTTCTTCCCTGTTGTAATTTTTGTTCATTCCCCGGGAACACTATCCTTTTGTGCAGTTGCCAAATGCCCAAGTGAATAATAAGTACAGCTTCCATTTCAGGATTTTTTCTTATTTTATTTTATGTATATTTTGTTTAAGTAAATTGCATGAATGCTTTTTTTTTGGCTGAAAATTGCATGCCTTCTTTAAGGTGGGGGACACACAAACTAACCGATCCAAATTAAGTTATCTTGTTAAATATTTCTGATCCAAATATGAAAAGAAAATATATTTAAAATTATTTTGTTTAATTTAATATTCATGTTTATATATAAAATTTATAATTATATATTTCTTATATTTAGGATTATGTATTTATTTCTGGAGTATTTAATTAATACAAAGAAAAAAAAAAGCAAGTTATGGCCTTCCTTTTTCTCTCCTGCCTTTTGCCCTCTCTATCTTCTGTCCGGATTCAAGACTTGTCTTTTCAAACGACCCCAGGAAAGAAAAAAAAAACTTGTCTTTTGAATAGCCATCTATTTAAATTGAATGTTTTATTTTTTTAGGTTTCGAATATTTTATTTTTAAAAAAATTTCGAAGTTATATTTATATTTAATTTTCAGAAGTTCTTGATTGTATGATATAAAAAAGTTCTGTTTTTAACATTTTGATGTTCCTTTAACGTTTGATTTATTGATAGATTTGTTGGTTAGAAAAATATTGGTTACCTATAACTTTCCATTAAGTATCCTGGGTGCATTATACAGAATAATGAAGAAATTGAATAAGATGTAAATCATAGGATCTAAACAGGTTGGTAGAAATGGCGGAGTGTATCTCATTTTATATGTGACAAAAAGTATCTTTAAAACTTAAAGATAAATTTTATTGTACTGCTATCAGACCGGCTATGCTCTATGGTACAGAATGTTCAACGGCCAAAGGGGAGCATGAACATAAGTTAAGAGTGACAGAAATAAAGATGTTGCAATGAATGAGTGGTCGTACGCGATTGGATAGAATAAGGAACAAAGATATAATAGAGAGAGTTGGACATGTAGAATCGTGTCTAAGATGGTTTGGATATATAGGAAGTATACCTACAGATCACCTAGTTAGAAGGTGGATGAGATGAAAGATTGACAACAGATGAAAGGCAGAGGAAGATTTAAGAAAACCATCCAATAAGTGGTCAAATGAGATCTATATGTAAATAATCTTTCTGTAGACATGATATATGATAGAATTTAATGGCGTCGTTTAATCCATGTAACCGACCCCACTTAGTGGGACAACGCTTAGGGCCAGTTTAGTAATGCCGTGGCTATCAAAAAGTTGCTGAGCTCTTTGGACTCTAAGAAAAGAGCTCCCGAAGAGCCACCATGTAGCCGTTTGGTAAAACATTTTAAAATTGACTCTCAATAAGCAGGAGTGACACATATAACATTTGGTAAAAATAGTTTTTTTTATTAAAATTTAAGATTAATTTGTTATTTTGCATTTTGAGGAACTAAAGCCAGCTCTAAAAAGCTACCCAGCTCTCAAAAGTCAAGAGTAAAAGCTCCTTGACTTTTTGAGTTACCAAACGCAAAAAAACTCAAAAAGGTGGCTCTTGCTTTTTGAGAGCAGGAGCACTTGTTCGAAAAGCTTTACCAAACTTATCCTTATTGAGCTGAGAATTAATGGACTTATGCTCTTCCTTTATTCATGTTCTAAGTAAAGGCTTGATTGTAATTTGTGGTTTTTTTTTTTTTCCACAAGTTTGTAAATTCAGGTTGTTATATGTTCTGATATTCTATTTAAATGTCATTTTTGCCAATACACTTTTTAAGTTTTTTTCAATTAAGTTCAGTTGTGTTGATTGGTTATATACATCGGCTTTGTAAGAAGCTAGATATAGAGACTGGTTATATATGTTTGGAGGAGAGATTGAGAGATTGAGACTGAAATATTAAGATCGGGAGACTGAATTAAATTTGTGTACTATGTTTGATTTAAAATTATTAAGAGATAAATACTGGAAAGTAGAGATTGAATTTAGTTAATGGAAGAAAAACAAAAGCTAATATTAGAATCTTTAATGTTATGTGAGGGTATTTGAGTAAAAAAAATTATTAAAATTTCAGTTTTAATCCTCAGTTCCCTAATCTCTCCTAACTGGAGGTACTGAAAATACTGAAATTTTGAGGATTGAGATTGAAATTAAAAACACAATACTGAGTCTCAGTCTTCCAGTCTTAGTTACCAAAACATTACCAAAAGCACTTTGACACTCAATTTTTTTTTTTATCAAAGATATATTGGGATAGAGGCTCGAATTCGAGATCTCTACTAGAAAAAAAAGATAAATGCCATTTGAGCTACAACTTTTTTTTTTATTTTATAGAAAAGTGATTTTATTCTCGACCCAAAGGGGAGTAGTTTTGAGTACCGAATCCATGGAAACTCCCATCAACATACTCCCATCAACATAGCCACTAGGAGCGCCAAGGATCCAAACAACAACAAGACAACCATTACATATGAAAAGAAAACAATCTGAAAAAAGACTCAGTCACACGCCCACTTCTATGTTACCTACCATGGAATGTTACCTACCATGGAATCTACCAACCGCCTAAAAGGACTCACCTGCAATTAGTTACACCCAGATACTAAGGACAAAAACATTTCCAATTATCTTCTAATATGTAAACACCTATTATTCATAATATTTATCACCTAGTCTCCACTCAGTCCAAGATTTGGGGCTATTCTTTGCAAGAGACGTCCAGTGGTTTGCAACCACAAAATCTTTACTCTATTTGAACACAACTTTCACACCAATCTTTACTCTGTTTGAATACAACTTCCATGCTAACCTTTCATTTCATTCCAAACTTTGTTGAAGTTACCGAAAATTATGGCTGGCACCTTGAACTTCTTTTTATATATCAACCAAACTGTTCCACACTTCACGTCTCCTTTATCCAGAAACAAAGAAGTCCATCACTGTTGATTTCAGTAATAACCACTTCCCATTGATAATCTGAGTTCCCCAAATTCTTCTAACCTCAAACTCCTTCAATCTATACATCTTTGTTTCTCCTAGTCCTAACATTTTACTCCTAATTTCTGTGTCATATCATTTATACTACCCATTTTCTCCCCCCTTTTGACCTCTGTAATTCTAGTAAAACATCATTGAGTACAATTTTGAGTAACACCTACCTCAGATATGTTTCGTCTTCTATTCCAAGGGCCTCTTTTCTTTCCATTCGTCTGACTCACCACCGCTTCCTTCGAATTAGAGATCAAATACTTCTTTGCTTTGTCTACCAAATCAGTGACCAAACCTGTTCTTACAACCATGCTCCAAATCTCCTCCACCTCGTCTTCTGAATTCTCAATTTCGTCCTCAGCAAGCGGCCATAGATCTTCATCCTTCTCTTCTCTGATCTTCCTTAACTTCGCTTATTTCTGTTTACAGATCTCCTTCTTCTTTCTAGCCTTCTCTTTAAGTTTGTCATTCAGCTTCAGGACCGTTTTCTGATGTCGTCTTCCCCCGGTATGCTTCGCACTCTTCCTCGTCCTCACCCCTTCTCCCTCTGTGTGAGTACTCTCAGTTTCGGTGTCTGCGTGCTCAATTCTCTCGAACCCTGGGGGCGCAGAGAGGCTGGGTGACCCATTTTCATTCGGATCAACATTCGAGTCACCAGGACCTGTATTGGGCCAGTCCAACCTCGTAGCCCCATTCATCTCACTAGACTTCTGGTAACAAACCTCTTCCCACTCACGAATTACATCATTCGTCCTCCTATCATCCTCAAGTGATATTGTTTTAGTTGGGCTTGGGCTGTTTCTAGAGTCCACATTCAGAACTGGGCTTGTATTCTCCACCCCGCCTCCAGCATTCTCTCCTGTATTGTCTCGCATTGGTTGAGTTTCACCGACCTTAGATCCCTCATCTTCCTCCATCACAGCCACATCCAACGACGGTGCAACGGGCAAATGAGTAGA
This sequence comes from Stylosanthes scabra, assembly GCA_036250425.1. Lineage (NCBI taxonomy): Eukaryota > Viridiplantae > Streptophyta > Magnoliopsida > Fabales > Fabaceae > Stylosanthes > Stylosanthes scabra. Next base: position 48,893 of record JASCZI010181330.1, on the reverse strand, counting down.
CCCCTCGTAACCTTCAATTCGACAATCAAATTCTGGTTCCTTTGTTACTTGTATCTCATCATCCCTCCTGTCCCCGCTTCTGGTTATTCATCCGGTTACTCATCCCTTCAACCTTCTGATCAATGCTACCCCTTAGCTTCGACACGAAGATGCTAAAAGTCTCCTCAGCAATGACCACGTTCGCCATTGCTCTGATGGTTGGCCCCAAGTTCATTACAATTAAAGCTCTGAAATAGCTGCAGTGATCATCTTTCGCTCTCTCTATTGTTATCACCTTCCCCCAAACCTTAGCGATCTTCTCCATATTCTTTGTTGTCCACCCATGTAGTGGTAATCCCGTCACCTCAATCCAACAATCTCTCGTTCTGTTTGCTTCCCCTCTCGACCAACGTCTAACTTCTAGGAAATGATTCAGGAAGCAGTCCGAAGAGAGTGCCTCTTCCATGCTCTGGACCACGTCAAACGTCATCACAATTTTCATGGCCCCCATCATTCTGATTTCTTTCAAGGACTGCCACTCAACTAGTAGAGCATGCTTTAACTCCTCAAACTTATACGGCTCTAGGGTTTCTCCTATGACACTCCTTTCCAGCCTCTCCTTGGCCGTTTCATCTTCCTCCAAGTAGATCTTGGAGTTCCCGAGTGTTTGTAGCTTTGACCCATCGTCGATCGTTAATTCGTGATCCGTTGCGTCCTCATTCATCAGTGCTTCTTTGAAAGTCCTACCACTCCCAGTCTCCTTTCTACTATCATTTTCCTCCACCATCACTTTCCTCACATAGTTCCCCTGCTCAATTTCACATGCTATCCCTTTGCTCTTCCTCTTATCTGCCTCTTCCATTCTTCTATATTTCGATTCTGACAAAGTTATCTTGCAGCCCCACACAATCCACCCATTTAGTTGTTCAATGGTGTTTGTGGCCTCCTCCTTAGTCTTGTATCTAATGAAAGCAAATTTCAGTGTATTCCTCTCCCGAACCCTTTGGGATAAGAAGATATCAACCACTCTGCCAGTGCTGTTGAAAACTCTCCGAGCCATTGCTTAGTTGAGTCGATAGGTAGATTGTCTGCAAAGATTGTGTATGTGTTCTTCTAAATCCAAAATTCCTGTTTCTGCCTCGCCAACGATGATAGGTGTCCTTCATGGTTCGACGCATTCGTATGGGACTGGGTGTGTGGATAGCCTGACCGCCAATAGCTACAGGGCTTCCGATTGGAGACCACCGTTCATTGCCCCTTTGTATCCCCCTCACTGACTCTCTGATTTTCTCTCACCCCCCTCTCATATTATACTCTTTGAACTACAGCTTATTCGCCATTCAAATTAGTTTGTGTATAATTTAGAATTTAGATGTAATAGATCGAGTTATAGATTGTAGCTAAGTTATAGAGACCGGATAAATATCTATATGGCTTGAGGAAGTCATAAATAATTTCGCCATTCTTTTTAAAATGGTGGCATCACATGTGAAGCTGTGATTTTATATGCACCATAAGATTACCACAATTCCATAATGTGGTTAAAAAAAGCATTGGAATAAGAAACACGGTATAGGAAAAATAAGAAATAGAAACTAATTATTTTTTAATCACTAACTTATATATACTTAATTTAATTTAGGAATCGTTTTAAGTACAATCGAGAATCAGATGTTCTTGTCCTTTTAGCCATTAATCTTAATTGACTTTAATTTTATATATACAATTAATTTAGGTGTACACCTTTTTTTGTTATCTAAGTCTATTTAAGTGAAAAACGAACAGAAGTTTATATATATATAACGAACATGTTTTTATAGTTGACACGAACATGTTTTAAAACATGTTCGTTTGCTTTTAAATTCTCTGTTCGTTCTGGTAGTAATATTCTGTTCGGATTCACTTGAATGGAGAAAAAATGTGTACATATAACATGACTATTATATATATACAGTGACGGACCCAAAAAATTAATTTTAAAAGACAGATATAGATATATATATATATATATATCAGTTATTAGAATAAAAAAAATACATTACCTACTGGTTTTCTTCTATTTAAATCTTAAAAGTATTTTTTTCCTTCTAATTTTTATATTTTAAAAATGTTGAATAATTTTTCATTATCAACTTTATTAAATATTTTTTTTATATATGTCATAAAATAATTATTTAACTAGAAAATAATAATAGAGTGACTTCAAATTCTATGGGTTAATTTCTTTTAAAATATATCTTCATTATTATATATATATATATATTTATTTATTTATTTTAAATTTATACATTGATCTCGCTAACATAAAAATATATATATAATCACACGAGCAAAACATTTATATTTAAAAATAAAAATGAAAAATAATAAGGATTAATTAATTAAAAATAAATATATGAAATCATGGAGATTATAAAAAATTTATTAATATCTAGGATAATCTATTTGAACAAGTGATTTTGACCAATCAAATCTAATAAAATTATTTATTTTTATGCTAAATAGAATATTATTTTGGTGTTAAATAATATAAAAAATAATACTTAAATAAAGTTTTATTTAACATCGAAAAAATATTTTATTTAGTATAAAATAAATAATTTAATTGGTTAAATCACTTGTTCACATATAATTATTACCTTAGTAAAAACAAGAATCATAAAAAAATAAAAAATAAAGAAATAGATATAAATAAAATAATTGGAGACAACTAATAATTTTTAAAATATAGGCATATATATATATATTATTATTATTTTTTGAGAAAATTTTACTCCCTAGTGGGGGACAAGTGCGCCTGAATAGTATATCCCGGTCCATCCATATATATATAATTAAGATTAACGATTAAAAATACAGATGATAATTGAGACGCCTCTTTTAATTTATACTACTCACACATATTATGTTTTTTTTACTATAAGAGAGAATCCAACTCGGGTGTACATTAATGAGAGATCGATAGTTATATTACTTGACTAAGCCTTTAAGTGCAAAAAAAAAATACTTTTTTTTTTTATTTTTCAAAATATCTCCTAATTTGATAGGTGAATGACTAAAAAAAACTACTTTCAAATGGGTAAATTGTTTGTTTTTCAAAGTTCTTTCCTTTCCTCCTAAAGGAAACCCACAATGACTAGCTAACCATTGGTGAAACATATCGAAAGAAACCCATCAAAAGTAGGGTGCAGCTGCCATATTAACTGCCTTAGCAAGTCATCTCTACTTTTGAAGGGTGGAGAGAATAGAATTTGGGTTTGGCTCTGAAAATCACTTATGCAAAGTATTCTTTTAATTTAATTATTTAAATATAATCTTATTTTTCAACACCTATACTAAAAAAAATTTACTTATATAGTCTTAACAAGTATTTTTATAATTAAATTTTGACAAACCTACTAAATAAAAGAGTTTTAGATGTGTGTTTAATTGTGTTGATGTACGAGCAAAATAACTATTTTTCTATCTTAACATAACTACTTTTTTCAATCTTAACATAAGAATGATTATAAAAAAATCAATGATGCTGAATAGATAATACAATTAAAAAATCAAAATTAAACCCATGTTCTTATCCAAACTGAAAAAAAAAAAAATGGCTGTAAGCAGAAACAAGTAATCAAGGTTACAGAACATTACACCTTCCATCTGTCATTTGTCACCTTTTATAATCCAATAATAATTGCCTATTAATACAATAATGTGAAATACTACCTAATAAGTCCATTTTCTAACACCAAACCAAACCTTATATTATACACCAAATCACAGTCATTATGAAGAAAAAGAAAAAATAATATTAGTTTAATTTTAATGCATTGATACTTTAAAAAATTTTATATCATCATTCAATCAGATTCATGTATTTATATGACTTTAAAAGTATTGAGTTTGAAGATAAATAATAAATTAATGTGTATCATGTGTATCATTATACACATCTGTACACACAACTTGTGTGCTAATATTTACATTTTTCTGTATTGCTAAATGCTGTGTACATGTATATATAATTGTCTAGTATTATCGATAATGAGTAATGCTACGGAATCAGCGTTAGAGGACTAATAGCGAGCAACTGAGTATAATTAGAAAAATAATAAATAATAAAATAAAATAAAAAATTAACTTTCTATTATTTTTATAATATTAGCTATCAAGATTCATAAATTAATTGCTTTTAATCTTTTACTGAGAATGAAAATTAAATTCAAAAAATAATTGTGACAGGGAAGAAGACGAAGATTCCACCACACCAAACTACTTGTTGCAGTTGCATTCAAGCCTAAGGAACCGACACACTACTCAACTCAACCATATACCTGTCGGCAACCACTGCATCATCACACTTGAGAAAAAGAAAGAAAGAAAATTCTGAACTTGTTTCTTTTGATTTGGCTTTCAGAGATTTTCGTTCATGTTGGAAGAGGAAGAAGAAAGACACTCTTTCTCTTTTCTCTTTGCCTGCGTCGTGTTGAAACTTGTTCAAGTCAAGCTCTTAACACAAATCACTAAAACGCTTTGATTTGAGTTTTTCAAGTTTCAACGCTCTCAAATGTTAGTCCAAGAGCGTTCAGCTCCCAACAAATCTACCAACTCAAAACCCAATTCAAGAACCAATGGATCTCTTCCAACCAATCGATTCGTCGAGACCAAGAACCTTGACTTCTCTGCTTGGGTTTCCGACAATCTCTACAAGATCGTCGCCATCCTCGCCCTCGCCGCCACCGTCGCCGCTCTTTTCTTCCTCCGCAATGTCGGCGACACCGCCGCGCTCCTTTGCTTCGAGAAGCAAGCACATGACCTCGAGAAGATCGCGTTCCCGCGCGTCGATTGGAGCAACGTAGCTCCCATTCGAGATACGGCTTCCAAGTTCGCGAATTTTCGGACGGAGCGGTGGATCGTGGTGTCGGTTTCCGGTTACCCTTCCGATTCGCTCCGTGGTCTTGTGAAGATCAAAGGGTGGCAGGTTCTTGCGATAGGGAATTCGAGAACGCCGTCGGATTGGAACTTGAAAGGTGCGATCTATTTATCACTGGAAATGCAGGCTAATTTGGGGTTTAGGGTTGTTGAATTCCTTCCTTATGATTCGTATGTTAGGAAAACTGTTGGGTATTTGTTTGCGATTCAGCATGGTGCTAAGAAGATCTTTGATGCTGATGATAGAGGGGATGTGATTGATGGAGATTTGGGTAAGCATTTTGATGTGGAGTTGATTGGGGAGGGTGCTAGGCAAGAGGTTTTATTGCAGTATAGTCATGATAACCCGAATCGAACGGTTGTGAATCCGTATGTACATTTCGGGCAGCGTTCGGTTTGGCCTAGAGGGTTACCTTTAGAGAATGTAGGTGAAATTGGGCATGAGGAGTTTTACACTGAAGTGTTTGGTGGGAAGCAGTTTATACAGCAAGGGATTTCGAATGGGCTCCCGGATGTGGATTCGGTGTTTTATTTTACTCGCAAGTCAGGATTAGAAGCGTTCGATATTAGATTCGATAAGCACGCTCCCAAGGTGGCGCTGCCACAGGGTATGATGGTTCCTGTTAATTCTTTTAACACGATGTATCATTCGCCTGCATTTTGGGCCTTGATGCTTCCAGTGTCTGTTAGCACAATGGCCTCCGACGTGTTGAGAGGTTACTGGGGACAGAGGCTTCTTTGGGAAGTCGGTGGTTATGTCGCGGTTTATCCCCCTACTGTACATAGATATGACAAGATTGAGGCCTATCCATTTTCGGAAGAGAAAGATCTACATGTTAATGTTGGTCGTTTGATCAAGTATTTGGTTTTGTGGAGATCCAATAAGCATAGATTGTTTGAGAAGATTTTGGATTTAAGCTATGCAATGGCTGAAGAGGGCTTTTGGACCGAGAAGGATGTGAAACTTACAGCTGCTTGGCTGCAAGACTTGTTAGCTGTTGGCTACCAGCAGCCAAGGTTGATGTCGTTGGAATTGGGTCGTCCGAGAGCGAATATCGGTCATGGTGATCGTAGGGGATTCGTCCCACAGAAGTTGCCATCTGTTCATCTTGGTGTTGAAGAGACGGGAACTGTGAATTTTGAGATTGCAAATTTGATCAGATGGAGAAAAACTTTTGGGAATGTTGTGCTTATTTTATATTGCAGCGGGCCTGTGGAA
>JASCZI010181330.1:31364-42765 GCA_036250425.1 Stylosanthes scabra | reverse complement strand
AGATTGCTTTATGGGAGAGTATTCAGAACTGTAGTTATTTTGTCTGAAAAGAAGGACATGGACCTTGTTGTACAAGAAGTCAACTTGGACAAAGCATACAGGTAAGTCAAGTATATATTATACATTTCTCGGTCTCACTTAAGTGATTGCTATTTTATAACTATGTTTCTTTGGCATTATTTTAGCTGAATATATTTGGCAACTAAATACTGGTGGATCTTCACAAATTACATAGGATGTTTTATTTTTATAATTAAAAAGTAAGGAGCAAAGTGGTTATAATTTGGTGCCAACTATATCATGGGCAGCAAAAAAAATCTAGTTCATTTAAGAGTCATAAAACTATATGAAGTGCGTTTGTCTGATGGCTGTCTACCCAAGCAACATACGCGTAAATTGCTTATGTGTTGAGCTGTTTAATAATGTGAATTACCCTTGTTCAGTTGAAAAGATACATTTTCCATCACATTAGGCATTTTAATATCAGTATAGCAGATGTTGTGTAACTAGTAACTGGCAATGGAAATTTGGAAGAGTAATATTGAAACATTTCTAGTTTTTACCGTGAAGCATTTATCCATAACAATTTTGCTTAATCATATTAGGATCTGGAAAACAGATTGATTATGGTCATGGAGGTTACTTTGAATATCAAAATGTAATTGTGCATGGACACTGATTAGGAGTAGGTCAGAAGAAGGTGGTGGTGGGATTGGGGACAATATATTTTGAACTATCACTTCTGTATGTGTCTGAATATGCATGGCCTTTTTTTTATATAATTTTTCATTTTTTAAAACCCCTCACACACAATTGCTGGAAAAGCATTTATCTGTTGATAGGAAATGCACTGACCTGTGTCGTAGAACCGAACTAGATTCAGATTGCTAGTCTTTTTCTACTTGATATAATTTTTTATCTCCTCTTTCCAGGTACCTGCCAAAAATATTTGATCAATTTAGCAGTGCGGAAGGATTCTTGTTCCTACAGGATAATACCATTCTTAATTATTGGAACTTAGAACAAGCAGACAAAACTAAGCTATGGATCACTAATAAGGTATTCATGTTACAGTGTTTCCTTCCTTTCTACCTAAAAGCACATAACTCCTTTTTACAACTTTATGTAAAATTATCATTTAATGGCTTATCTGTGTCTTTCAGAAAATTTAATCTTAATCTGCTGTCACTGTAAAGTTTGAATTATCATTTGTCAAGTTGTGTTATCATAGTCAATTTCATGATTTCTCAACACATGATTGATAATATGAAATCAAATCCTTATTGTTTCTTTATTCTATTTTTCATTTTTTACACCAGTACCTATTAAGGTTTCAATAGTGTAAATATCTCAAGTTTTCAATGCATTGAAAAACCTTTCATTATTGAAATCTTGAAGGCAATGACTTGCAAAAACTCTTCCAAAAATTCATGATGAACCCCTTTCTGAAATACATAACTAAGTTTTGATAAATTGTTAGAACTCTATCTCAATCTCACAATTTCTCTGGGATCCAGGTATCCGAGTCTTGGACACCTGTATTAACCAACGGCGGCAAGTCAGATTGGTTATCACAACAAGCAAGCATGGTACAGAAGGTTGTTAGCATGATGCCAGCACACTTTCAAGTAAATTACAAGGAAACTAGTCCCAATGAAAAGAACCTCTTACTTTGCAATTCTGAGGTATTCTATGTTCCTCAGCACCTTGTAAGTGATTTCGTTGAGCTTGTTAGCCTAGTCGGCGATCTGGATATCCATCAGAAGGTTGCAATTCCTATGTTCTTTGTGTCGATGGATTCCCCACAGAATTTCGACCCTGTTCTTGACAAAACAATCTACAAGCAAAATCCCCCTACTAATTCTTCCACTCTTTATTCGGCCAAAGCCCCTGCTGTGCATCCATGGAGTGTGTCAAGTGAGCAAGATTTCATAAAGCTTATTAGAATCATGGCAGAAGGGGATCCACTCCTAATGGAGTTAGTTTGAAAGTACACAAGAAACATGTAACACTCAGTTAGCTGTTATACAATCTTCTTAATCAAAAAACACTGTTACAGAATCCTTTTTGTTTTTCTCTTCCTTTTTTTTTTCTCCTCTAAATATTTTTTGGTAGGGATGTTCTCACCCCCTCTTTCCTTTTTTCTTTTCCCCCCTCATTGTAGATTTGCTCCACAGAGAAGATGTATTCATGATTTTCCCCTTCTTTTATGTGAAAATATGAAATGATATTGTATTTGTATTCATTATTGCAATTCATTCTCTCCATTGAGAGCTTCTCTTTGCCTCGGAATTCGGAACTTGTATGGATGTAGTGGTTGCCCTTTTAAACAGTTAACATTGGTGCATTTTGGTATGACTATGGAGAGTCCATCATATTGTATGAATCTGACAGAATGGCATGACCTGTAACTTGTGTCTATATATGACAACGGGTTATAAACTTATAATCTGTTGCTAACAAGTGTATGGAAGGATATTAAATGTGCTATTTAGTAACTATTTATAGATATTGAATATGGTAAATTCAATGGTTGAATTAGGATTTTGCAATAGATATATCGTGTGAATTTTCATAAAATTTGAAAGTGATTTATTATTTCCATCAGTCATGACACTTCATTACAATCTAGCATTCTAGCTTTCTCTTCTTTTTTTTTTTTTTTGGATTTTTCCATGTGTAATTTTCTATTGGTTTCTGCACAATTATTTTATAGCATTTGTGTGTGATTCCACTAATGAATTATGTGTTTCCATTGCTAAATGTTGCGTAATTTCATTGTTGTATTCTATGTAATTTTGTGTTACTAGTTTATACACGTAAGTATTGCTCCTTCTCTTATTCTTTAGATAATGATAGGTTTTATTCATGCTAGGATCAAGAATATATATTTTTTGGTCAGATGCTAGGATCAAGAATAGAACATTTATTGGATATTTTGGGCCAGTCAGTTCTAGTTTAATTCAATACAAATCTTCCATTTTTTTAAAAAAATATAAAATGCAAGATGCTAGAACTCTTTTTACAATTTCACAAAATTAATATAGGATTTTTTTCCTTAATTATTTTCAAAAGGGTTATCTATGATGCCTTTTTATGGAAAATGGCTACGGTATCCTTTTGCCAAGTATCATTAGGAGTTAAGACTCGCTCAAAATTAAACATCATCCAAAATGAGCACTGCTTTTCTCTATTTTAGTTCATAAATTTAATTTTGAACTTTTGATGCACGAATACACTTATATCTTTTTTTTTTTGATGACTGAATAAACAAACAACAAAACAAAGCTAAATTACAGATATGTCTGCATTAATAGCTGTAAGAACATCTTCATCAGGTTGAAGGATTTCTATGTATAAGATCTCACCAAGAGCACCTCTTTTAGCTAGTTTATCAGCCACTGCATTACCTTTCCTAGCCACAAAGGAGAACTCAACGTCCCAGTCGCGAAGAAGAAGCTCTTGAACCTTCAAAATCAAATCCCGATTTGTGCCAGCTTCACAAGAATGTTGGACAGCAAGATAAGCATCAAGAGAGTCAGTTTCACAAATAACACGTTTGAAACCACAGTCCCAAGCGAGGACAAGACCTCTCCAAAGAGCAAAAATTTCACATCTATAAATGTCCCAGGGCAGTAAGGATCCTAAACAACCTTTTATCCAAGCACCATGATGGTCCCTAATAGCACAGCCAAAGCCTGCAATTCTCAATTCTCCCATAATACTTGCATCACAATTAACTTTAACTAAATCCACACTCGGAGGGTGCCAATTGGTATTTAGAAACTCTCTATTAGTCCAATTTCTACAAAGATCCCAATTCCTCAAATCAGCAATCGCTTGTTTAATGCAAAGCACAACTTTAGTTGTAGTCCAAGTACAAGGCCGATTAAAAACCTCATTATTACGGTGTCTCCAAATCCACCATAAAGCTAAGCAAAATGAGTAATTACTATCAATTGTAGCCTTCTTGATAGAGATTAGATTGATACCTCCAAGGAAGAAGGACGAAGGATTAAAATCCAAGTACTGCCAGATGACAGCAGCCTTCTTGCATCCCCAAAAACAGTGGACAAGTGTTTCAGGCTCTTCCAAACAACGCGGGCAAAGATCAGAAACTGCGAGACCACGATGGTGCCTAAAAACAGAGGTGGGGAGCGCATTATGAATACATTGCCAAACTAAGAACTTCACCTTTTCTGGAATTTTGCTTCTCCACAACCAGTTCCAATTGGATTGCTGATTCCACCTAACTCTCCTATTCAAGAGCCAAGAGTAGCCAGCTCTGGCTGAATAAATTAAAGAGGGAGTAGCTGACCAAAACCAACCAGGATCAAGATCCGGATGATGAGAGGGACGAAGATCAAGCATAATAGATTTGATAGCATCATTAAGGGGGTAGCCAAAGAATTAAAGTTCCAAGAACCATTAGACCAAAGATCATCAAGAGAAAGTCGAGAGTCCGAGATATGCACATAAGGAATAAGATTACAAAGCTTACCAAGATGGGTTCAAGGATCAAACTAAATTGATTGTGATATGGGGCCAATGTTCCAAAAGAACCATTCTTTAAGGTGATTGCAAGTACCAACAATGCTCTTCCAACAAAGGGAAGCATCAGGAGGAAGCTGAAGATTTATGTCCGAGGAATTTTTCATGTATTTCTTCCTCAACATGTCCACCCAAAGTTTGTTCGGGGAATGAAACAAATGCCAAATTAATTTGCCAAAGAGTGATAAATTCACAAGTTTTGTGTCCTTAATACCTAAACCACCATGAGATTTTGGAGAAATCAAAATATCCCATTTTACGAAGGGAAGCCCTTTATTATTAGCAGAATCGCTCCAGAGGAAGCTTCAGATAATAGAATCGATTTTCTGGAAAGCATAAGAAGGCACCAACTGAACTTGCATCTGATAAATAGGCAAAGCTGAAACCACCGATTTAATAAGGCACAACTTCCCAGCCTTGTTAAGGAGGCGTCCTTTCCAACTAGCAAGGCGCCTCTGGATCTTGTCAATGATCTCATTTGCTGTTCGTCTATTAACTCTAGAATGACGCAGGTTTACTCCAAGATACTTACCCAAGTTTTGGGTAAAACGAATATTAGAGACACCTGTGAAAATCTCTCTTCTAGTGGAGGAAACATTTCTGGAGCAAAGAGCTTTGGACTTATCAAAATTAACCTTCATCTCGGATGCTTTGCAGAAAGAGTCAATGACCTCCATCACTAGTACAACTTGATTCTTAGTAGCTTTGCAAAATAGGAGAAGGTCGTCCGCAAACATAAGATGAGAAACTTTAGGGCTACCCCGAGAGATAGCAACAGGAAGCCATTCGCCCTGAAAAACTTTATGAGAAATAAAGAAAGCAAGTCTCTCCATACAAAGAACAAACAAGTAGGGTGACGTAGGATTTCCCTGTCTCAAACCTCTTTTAGGTCTAAAACTATCCAATCTGGAGTCATTCCACAAGATAGATAAAGAAGAAGAGCACACACAATTCATAGTTAAATTGATAATAGGCGGAAAACCAAAAAGAGAGAGAGTTTGGTTTAGGAACTTCCAATCAACCCTGTCATAAGCTTTCTCTAAGTCAATTTTGAAAGCAAGGACTCCTTTCTTTGATTTAGTCTTCTTCATGAAGTGCAGAATCTCTTGAGCAACAATAATGTTGTCCAGACAGCCACAACTGGGAAGAAAACCACCCTGATGCGGACCAATCACATCACCAAGAAAAGGGCGCAGGCGATTCACCAAAACCTTAGTGATTATCTTGTAAACAATGTTACACAAGCTGATCGGTCGAAAATCCTTCAATCTGCTAGCCGCTTCCACCTTGGGAATGAGAATGATGAAAGTTTCGAAAACTGAAGCATCTAAAGAAGATCCAGCAAAGGCAGCCTTCACAATGTTCCAAATATCATTGCCCACAACCTCCCAAAATTCCTTAAAGAAGAAAGCATGAAAACCGTCCGGCCTAGGCGCTTTAAAGGAATTCATGCTCATAACGGTTCTCTTAACCTCATCCAAAGAGACAGGTTCGGTTAGAATGCGACAGGCTTCTGCACTAAGCCTAGGAAGAGGGATATCACCCAGAGCATCAGAATAAATCTCTTTCCTAATTGAAAAAAGGTTTTGAAAAAAGGTATTAGCCTCAGCTTGGACAACAGCCTCCTCAGTTATCCAAGACCCATCATGAGAAAAGATGCCATGAATCTTGTTCCTCTTACGGCGCAAAATTGTTTGCAAATGGAAGAACTTGGTATTACGATCATCAAATTTAACCCATTGCTCTCTTGACTTCTGAAACCAAAACATCTCTTCTTGAAGGAGGATTCTATTGTATTCAGCCGAAATCTCTTTTTCTTTCTCCCAAAGTTGAGGATTCGGGTTGAGCTCCAGAGATTTTTAGATATCAATAATCTAATCTTCTAAGCATTTCTTGCGAATGAACACATTACCAAAAACCTCCTTGTTGAATACACTTATATCTAATTAAGTAATATCATATGTTAAAAAAGAACTATTATTTATATTAAGAATTTAATTTCTATGCACCGTCAATGTAAAAGAATTTTACACATGCATCCAATCAGGTGTTACCACATTATCAAAAACAATTAATTTTTAAACCTACTACTTCTAAAATCATATAAATGCATGAATCTGATTCGATGTTACACCGTGATCAAAATTAAACTCAAACATATGAAAATTAAACTCTTTGTAATTTCCTGACAAAAAGAAAACTTATTTAAAAAATAAACAAGAAACTAAGTAAAAAAAAATGATAGAGAAAATTACCAAATTAACACAGAGACACGCGGCTCACGCAGAAAGAGTAAAATAAAATTTAAATTATACCCGCGAAATTTCAAACTCAGAGAGAGAGAGGGAGAGAGGGCGAAAGACGGAGAAAGCTTCCGAAACCAACAATGTCGTCGTCGTTCCCCAGCTCTGAAGAACAATTAGTTGCATCCGCTATTCTTCTTCTCCAAACCACTCCTCCTACTCTTTCCTTCTCCACTCCAAAGTAACCGTCACAAGCTCACTGTTGAGTGTTGATCTCTCATTTTCCCTCGACGATTTCATCTTCACTCTGTTTTGTTGCTCTGCAGATCCAGCTCAGATTCCAAATGTTCGGATCCAGAAGGAAGCAGAAGCAGATACAAGAGCCTAAGAGATCGCGCGATTTCGTGTGCTTCCGATAGGATTTTAGCTTCGGCTTCTTCAGTCACAAACGACAATGGCGTTTCTTCAGGTGAAGAGGAAGAGGAGAAGCCGATCAAGCCTCGTTGCGTTTCGTTCCTCTCAGCCACTGCTCGTTACCATCAGATGAAGTTTAAGGTCAATTTACGCGTTATTATTGTGCATTTCTCTTTCAGATTTTGCTCTGTTTCGTTTTCTGTTCGGATTCGTTTTCCTGTTGGAATCAAGTTGCAGAACAAACAGTTCAGATCATTTGCTTTCGTTTTCCTCGATTGATTCCTGTTTCAGAACGCTGTTTCGTTTTCTTTTTTCTTCTCAGTTGCTTTCGTGTTTTGTTCGTATGATGATTGATTTGATTTGATATGTTGAGCGTTGAGGAGAGATGAACTTTTGAAAATAATTACTATATATTTGATTCAGTTCAAGTTTATGCGAAATGGATGACGAAATCTATGAATGCATGAAAGGAATTGCGGAAAATTTGATCTCGGTTCTATTTGATTGGATTTCTTCATATTTTCAACTGTTCATTTGAAAAGCCAGTGAAGTTCGATGTGAACAGAGCAACGAAGAAACATTTGAATTTTCAGATCTTTTTTTCCTTGACGTGTTTGATTTTGATATAGCAACAATTTCTAATTTGGCTGAACTGAGGAATTCTTGAATCCTGAATTGCAAAAGATTGTGAGGAAGATCAGATCGAAGGTCATATGGACAGCTTCATACTCTGGCCACCGGAAACCAAAGGCCGGCGCGGCTTCGGAGGTATCCTCCGGTTCTCTCTCTGGTGACGCCTCGTCGAGTTTGTCAAGCAGCTCCAGCGCACGAAGCTTGCGCTACGCTAACAGAGTCAGAAGAAAAAGTGCGAGGGTCGCTGCGATTAGACATGAGGAGCCGCCGCAGCAGCAGCAGAAGAAGCGCTCGAAGAACGCCCAGGGTTCTCCGCACCTTCGCCGGCGAGGTGAAGAAATATTGAAGCTTCTCACTGTCGGCGGTTGCTCGGAATTGAGGATCCGTCAGATGCTCGGTGACAGCCCTGACACAAGCAAAGCTCTTCGAATGTGATCTCTCTCTCTCTCTCTCTCTCTCTCTCTCTCTCTCTCATGCAGCACAACTTCGAGTATATTATTACTATACAATAATTACACTACTAATAATATAAAAAAATGGTTAATTTTAATGCTAATAATTATCAACTACAGAAATTTACTATATTTTTTTTGGTGTCTTGAAATTTTACTATATTGAAACTATTTCTTAGCATATTGCCTTAACCAATAGTAAATGATTATTATTATCAACATGGTCTATTTGCATGCAACTATGAACTATCTTGCATAAATTAACAATTGATATTATTTTATTACATGAATGTATACAATAAGTCAATAATGATATTATAATTTGGGTGTATGGAATTAATTTCTTATCTTATATTTAGTGACATATGTGATTTGTTTTGTATTTTAAATTTAGGTGTACTATGATTATTTAACAACCTTAATTTCTATTAATTATCTGAAGTCAGGAAACTATATAGTATATTGTTTCATTTTCTCCATTATAGAAGGAAATTTGGATTATTTTTAAAGTGAAAGAACATTTTATAGGATAGAATTACACATTTGTTGTTATGAAAATAAAAGAAGACACTATGTTAATTATTTTACATTTATAATGTACAATCTGTGGTTGCTCAATTCTTTTTTCACAAATAAAATTATACATATTTTATTTATGAATTTAATTTTCAATAGTACACCACATATCTTAAGGTTCACGAATCACATTCATGAAACAGGTTGCAATTTATCAACACACGTTTTGTGCTGACTTGTGGTAGTGACCGTTGCAACGGAAACACAAACACCCCGCTCACCGCTCAATAACTTTTATTTGGAAATAATGTGTTGCATTTAGCATAAACTATCACTGCTATAATTAAGCTGTGTTATTGTGTCTAAGATAACATAGAATTATATGCAGGTTGCTAAGGGTGGATGCCGTGAAGAGATCAGGCTCGGGAGGGCGCCATGATCCCTATGTTTACACGGTAAACAAATCCCATACAGGCTTATAACTAGTTTTGTTAGTTTCATTATTTTATGATAAATTCATTTTCGACTTATGAAAAATAATATTCTTAATTATTATTTTCACTTTTTTTTGGGCATTTTTATTGTTTTATTCTTTCGAAAGTAATTGTCACTAATCTTTGAAAGGTATTTTTAATTTTTAATAGTTGTAATTTGTAACAATGTCATTTGTTCACATGATTAATTAAACCGGTATCATTTTAAGGTGAACTAAACAGTTTCATTATTAATTTGTAACATATGTTTACACGTTTTGTTCAGTCTTTATATTTTTTGCTTTACCTGGAATAAAACGAATATTGTTGTTGCAGATAACTGGTTGAAGGTAGCATAAAGAGTTAAGCTACATGCAATGGTAGCGGATTAGGTATATATATAGATGCTCGCACGGCTAAAGATTGTGTATAGTTATTTCATATATCCGGCTAAATTCAGGTATATATATATCCCTATCCATATATATGTAAAGTTAGGGAAATTTTGTTGTAGGCAACTTATATATACTATATAGTCATGTAAGTGGTGGATTAGAGGTGTCCGATCCACTGTCCAGATGTGGTGTATAACCCAAAAGCTACGCTATGAGTACAAATGACTCAACAATTAGACGTATGCCCAATTATATGTATATTGTTATATACAGTGTATAAGAAAACTCCACCGGAGAAATAGTTTTTTCGTGTATAAGAAAGTTCTGAGTTTGAATGTTAACATTACCCAACTTTTAGTGACAAATTTCTATATATTATTATTAATAAAGTGTCATCCTACTTCTCGTTTTTCTTTTTTAGAACAAAAGAGAATAAGAAAGACCCTTGAAATATAAAATAATTCTGAGTTATCTGTATACATAAGAACGAAAACAGAAAAGAACGACTATGGCTTGGTTTGCAATGAAAAGGAAGGGGTCTTGAATGTTGGGAGGCACAATAACATTCTTACATTAATGGTTAGGGATTTAAGCAAAATGATTAGGTATCTTAGAATTATTTAGGGATACTTTGTACTTCGAGTAAATGGTTAGGAACCCCTATTTTCTTTAGGGGGCCTATGCCCAAGAAAAGAAACTAAACAACAATATTCCGGGGTAACCTAAACCCCTCTACAATCATCATCATCCTAATTCATAAGAGTACTAGTAGGAAGATCCACAAAATGGCATCCAAAACTGGCTGTCCGCTGTTATGTCCTCCTTCCGAAGGTGATCCGCGCACAGCGCACCTGTTCCCTTCTCTATGAGTGTGTTGGAAAATAAGCTCCCATCCTCTCTCTTTGTATCTTGCTATGTGTCTAGCAATGTTATCCGGGTGACTCAGAAGCTTTCCTTTATTATGCACTGTCGCAATGGCAGCACTAGAGTCAGATTCGATGATAAGTTGATAACCTTTCAGAGGTATAAAATCTCATTCTCTAAAGGCTGTGCAGATTCCCATATTTGCTTTGAAACATGCAATCCATCTGCGATGGTTATCTCTAATGCTACCACCACAGCCTTTCCTTGACTACCCTTGGCAGCACCATCTGAATTTACCTTGATCAAATTTGATTGGTAGCATACCTCTCACACACGAGTGTGCGATATACCCACAACTAAAATATTATATGTAACTCTTTTGTATAACTAAATATAAACCAATTTTTTGTACAGAAAATACATCCATAACCATTGTATTGGAGGATCATAACATTATATAAAGTCTGGCGATATCATTAAAATTCAATACAAGTTTAATAAATAAAAAAGGATTTTGAGACAGCAATATGACCACAAGGAAGCATTTGTTTTGAGCAATCACCATATATTATGACATTCCTTACAGCTATGAGCAGTCACTTTGTATAAAAAATAATAACAATAAAATTGCATGTGAACATGTAAACAAAATTGAAATTCAGGGCGACTTTGTCCCTTTAAATCAAACTATGAATCACTTGCTATATAAGGAATACAGCTTCTAGCATGCTCGTATATTATCCCGCGGTGACCGGAGAACATGCGCCACTATATTGAAAGGCTGTGATATGCCTTCCTTATCACCTTAATTAGCAGCAGCAGCAATTAGTTGCGCAGTTCTCAGTGGCGAAAACTGAAAG
>JASCZI010181330.1:1436-31261 GCA_036250425.1 Stylosanthes scabra | reverse complement strand
TCTACTAGTTCATCTTCTTGGATGTATTCAATGCAGTCATCAAGACTATAATCCAAGGGTGTATCAAGAATCACTGCATAAGGGGAGTAAGGTAAGGTATATTAAAGTTGTTGACATTACTATTATCTGATCTGAGAATTTGTTGTGACCATATTATTCACATTAAAATTCTCTGTAGTCATGCTACATGGAGATCTAGAATAGAAGGAAAGCAAAAAAGAGCTGCAAGAATAAATTATTTGAAGTAATGAAGTTGCCAGAAGACAACTTTAAGTATTAAAAAGATTTCAACAAAACACCTTATATGAATTGGACCAAAAAAATTAAATTTGTGTATAGGATACTATGGTATTGGAGGTGCTTCTCACCTGTTTGTTCCTTGTTGGAACGTATGTTTGTCGCAGCTTTTTTCTTGCAAACATTCAAGGACAAGTCCCCGGGCCGCTGATGGATGCCAACAATTTGACCTTTGTAAACATCCACTCCGGGACCAATAAACATCTGTCCCCTCTCTTGCGAACTAGCGATTGCATAAGACGAACTTGTTCCATCCTCAAAAGCAACCTGTAATCCAAATAATTGTATCATTAATGAAGAAGCAAATATTGAGCATTCTAGAGTATTAATGCAACCAAAAAAGGAAAAGAAAATCTGATATAAAAAATCTTGTGCTAAATGCTAATGTTAATGCGGCATCGCGCTTATAAGTTTATAGTGAAAACAACAATGCAGGTATTACCAGTGAGCCTTGGTCGCGGGTACTCATGTCACCAGCCCAAGGTCCATAACTATCAAAGATAGTATTGAGAATAGCTGTCCCTCGGGAAGCAGTTAAAATTGCATTCCGTAATCCAAGAAGGCCACGAGTTGGGATCTTGTATTTGAGTAGTGTAGTTCCCTCCGCTCTGGCAGAGAAACAAATGGTAGAATTGCCAAATAAAGCGAAATATCAGTATCAAGCATACACATCATATAACTGTATAGGATGCATCATAAATTTTAGAGTTCAGAGAGTATTCATGATATATATAACAAGCATGGATTAAATTTTGACAAAATAAAGCACATGGGTTACAAACATTGGATCCATGAGAATCCAGCATGCACGGATACCATAATGTAGACCAGGAACATGGGGCCAACATTTTTTCAGAAATTAGGAGATCGATTCTTCAAGATACCACATAACATCAAGAGCAATTCAATGTATCATATTTGGACCCTAAAAACATAAAATTGCTACCTTAATATATTAAAAAATAGATAATAATAATAACTAGGAAATTCCATGTTTGAAAAGTGAAAAGCTAATTATTAGTCATTGGAGTCTTTAAAGATACAACGGAAGACTACACTATCTGATTCTTACAATATTGTATTCTCCAGATGCATGTGAACCGTTCATCAAATATTATTATTTTGAGAGAAAACAAAGTTACATAAGAAAATAAGAGAATACACAGACAACAGGTTAAGATAATAACAATAGCATCTTAGTTTCCATGCAAATCGGAAACAGAAACTCCCATGAAACTATCATTGGCTGAACACCAAATAGAAGCCAATAACGTTATTCTTTACCAAAATATCTTTTGCCAATCATAATAATCCCATGAAAGATATTATCAACATGGCTTTTGCTTAAATACAAACAATTCATCCGGAAGATAACAAGATATGACTTTCATTTATCAAGGCAAAAATAAGTTGCATAATTATAAAATTTTAGGAGGTAAACTATATCAAATCAAAATAAAAGCAAAGAAAGCAATCTACATACCCAACTCCTTGCATATCAAACATCTGCCCTCGTCTCTTCCCAAGAAGTTCAACAACAGCTCCCATGTGTTCTTCAGGTACCTCAACAGTAGCAATCTTCAACCAAACCACTTGTTACGTAACATTTATAACAAATAAGTGACGAAATCACAAAATAAAATTTTTTAAAAAGGGTACCTACTACCTCCTAATTATTAACTATCAAGCAGCACAGAACCTTGAATATCAGGTCCAATATTTAGAAGAAACAGAAACAGAAAACAGTCCCACTATTTAATGTAATACATGAATCTAGATTTAAATTTATAATATCTATAGGGAAAATTGAGAAGCAACTTCCTGCTTGTATAGCATAAACTTAATTCATATTTAACCAATGGTGTTAAATTTCCATGTTACATGTAATAATTACAAACTCCGCCTATGTTACACCTGCGGTACATAGCCGGTCCCAAGCCCGGATAAAGGAGGAAGGTTGTGTTAGGCCTTTGACAACCAACATAAAAACTAAGTCGAATCTTCATGACATGGACATGACATGTAATAATTACAAGGTAATTCTTTTAAGGAAAAAATTTCAGGATCCTTTAAATTCTTTTAATGCTCTAAAATCATGGGAGCTCAATCAATGCATTGAGAAATGCATGCAGCAAAATAATATATTTTCAGGTCTGCATGCAACAAGAACCAATAAAACAAAGCAACTTTCAAATAAAACAATAGTTTCGTAGGAAATAACTTGAGTCCATCTGTCAAACAGGACTGTTTAAGTCATGTCATGTGCATTAACATCACCTCCCTTATACTTCAAAGTTTTTTAATTTTTTACTCGAATGGAAATAAAAGATAGAAAGTTACCTCGTACGGTTCTAGCAATTTGTCGTTCACTTTCTTGTTGATAACTTTAGGAGGGCCAACCATGAATTCATATCCTTCTCTTCGCCTGCAAATACAACGTTATTTGAAGAAATCGACACATAACTAGAAGAGAAAAATACTCATACATACATATTTTCAATGAGTATGGTGATATGCAAAGTTCCACGCCCACTGACAATGAATGTATCTGCTGTCTCACCATCTTCAACTTTCATGGCAAGATTTCGCTCAAGTTCACGATAAAGCCTGTCCCTTAAGTTCCTACTGGTAACATACTTTCCCTGCAACAATGTTAAGAATAAATTCAGCCGGTCTGTTACCTTATGATAAAGAACTTACAATGTTACCAACAAAGTTATGCCTAACAACTATTCTTGTGCCTAACAGATAGCTCATTCTTAATGGCCACAAACTATCAATGTGTAGACATACCTCGCGGCCGACAAAAGGTGAAATGTTTATGGAGAAAGCCATTTTCACAGTTGGTTCCTCCACCTTTATGGAAGGCAGTGGCTTTCCAGATACTTTACAAGCAATTGTCTCTCCAATCTAAAAAAAATAATGAAATGGTTAATAAGGTTAATGCAATAAAAATTACAAACTCATGATTTTGATTCAAATTCAACAATCATTACCTGAATATCACCAATTCCACATACTGCACATATATCACCAGCCTCCACACTTTCTGCAGGGACCCTGCTGAATTTGTCGTACACGTAAAGCTCACTAACTCTTCCATATCTACATGAATCTTCTGAGGTGCACACCTGGGGCAAAAAAGAATATTTCATGCACACAAGAAAGTGAACTAGGTAAAGTGATTGAGTAAAAATTTACTTGTTACCAAGTTAATTAGCTTTATTAATAAATATTCGTCAATTAGTATAATAATTACCGTAGCTAACAAGTAGTAGACAAATCGAACAACAACGATACAGGAAAAAGAATTCTCACCTTGACATCCATGCCTTTTTCTAAAACTCCAGCTTGCAAGCGCCCAATTGCTATACGCCCTTTGTGTTCATCATACTCAATATTTGTGACCTAGTTGAAAGTATAAGCATATGTCAAGGCTACAGATTATATTAGTATATAAATCATATGCACATACATTTAGACACTATCATGTTTAGGAAAAGATTCATATACTATATTGAAAATTTTTTATGATCTGTTTAAGTAAAAGATTGATCAGACCACCCAAACTTTTCCTCAGCTGAAGAAAACGGAAAGGAGGCTTTCATCTAATCTATTTATTTATACTTCCTCGAAGGTAGTAAATTAGTAGAAATATCAAATTCTAAATTGCTAACCATTTAAAAAGAAAAAATTAAAAAAATATATAAAAGAGAAAGCAAAAGCAACTAACAAGCATTTGAAGAGCGCCATCTTTATCAATCTTTGGTCCTGGGATGCATCTGATAATGGACTCAAACAATGGCCCAAGGTCTTCTGCCAGATTCTCAGGAGATAATCCTGCTTGTCCTTTTATTCCACTTGCATATATTACTTGAAAGTCACACTGAATGCATAAAAATAAAACAAAGATGAGAAGCTTACAGAGATTTTATTTCATATCACTTTCAAAGTACAAATGGCATGTTTGAATTTGCTCTCAGACAGCATTTTAATTCTGGCTAGTGATCCAAGTTCCAACAGAGTTTATAACCACACAAAAACTAACATACTTGATGATTTCACTTGCATACCTGCTCATCTGTTGCATTTAATTCAATGAAGAGTTCAAAAGTAGAATTGACAACAAAATCTGGGCGAGCAGATGGCCTGTCTATCTTATTAACAACCACGACAACCGAATGACCAAACTCTAATGCTTTCTTTAAGACAAATCTTGTCTGTGGCATTGGCCCTTCAACAGAATCTACCTGCAATTACAAGAGTAGCTTGATAAATCCTATATATTACAATAAAAAGACATTTCAGGTAAGAAAATGTGCAATTTTACAAGGAGACAATCTAGCAAATTTTCTAGTAGAGAAAAAGCAATATTATCTCTCTTGTAAACAACAGATTCACAGAAGAATAAGGATTTTGCACAGTCTGAGCAGTGGACTACGAAGAATCCGAAAGAATTTAGAAGTATTTGTATCGAGAAATTTCAAACCAATATTCACGGTCAAATGTGCAAAAAGGATATTTGATCTTCAACAACATCGAAAAAGCATAGTACCACTAGAAGGATTCCTTCCACCATATTCAGGATACGCTCCACTTCACCTCCAAAATCAGAGTGACCGGGAGTATCTATTATATTAATCTTTGTGTCATGATAGGTGACAGATGTATTTTTACTCAATATTGTGATTCCTCTCTCACGCTCTAAATCATTTGAGTCCATTATCCTTTCCTGCACGAATTGATTATCACGAAACACCTGCATAACAACCAAAAAAACCCACACATTAACAGCTATCATCTATCCTCAGTTCCTCTCTCTTTTCTAGAGGGAAAAAAAGGGGGGGTGGGGGGTTGAAGATACGATGAAAGATCAAATGAATTTTCAATGAAAACAGTGGTAAAACCATGCAAATATTCAATAGATTTTATGTTTATAGTCATTTATTTCTTATCTTAAAGTGGCTCATATCATTCAATACAAGAACCAAAAGAGAAACACCGGCAACTTCCAAAAACATTGAAAGAACAACAATGCAGTTGAATCCTGATTGTACCTTTGTCTGTTTCAGCATGGCATCAACTAGAGTTGTTTTTCCATGATCAACATGAGCAACAATTGCTATGTTCCTGACATCAGCTCTTCTTTTCAATTGCCTCTTCTCCGAAGCTGAAGGGAAAATAGGAATCAGAAAACTCAAACCATATCTACTGAAAAATAAATGACCCAAAAAGGGGAAGAAGATGAAGCTTCCACTGTTATTACAAACATACAACAAACTATACAGAAGTATGCAAAACAATAAAACCATACACCCCAAAGGGAATAAAAGATAGGTGAAATGAATCACCCAAATGAGAAAAAAAAAACATCAATTCAGACAATATTTTGCAATAAACACTTATATTATTCATGATAGCAACACTATGCTCTTATTTGATCCATATAACCAACTTCACCTAACAAGATAAGGCTTAATTTAAATACTTGTTATTGAATTTGATCTTAGCATGCATCTCTTGCACAGGAATCCATAATCCATAATATATTCTATTCACACGGATATATAATCATACACTACCACGCCAGCAACTAAAAATTTTGATTGGATAACACTGTAGAATTTGAGTACATCAAAATTCAATAAGAAAAATGTATCCAACCTAATCGATAAACGATTCGAGGATAATTCAAGTTCTGAGATAGGCGATAATGATAAATAAAGGTAAGAGAAGGAAGAAGAATGACCAGTTAAGGGTTCAGCGGCTTCGGAAACGGAGCATTTGACGGTCCTGCAAGAAGCGGAGTTTCTAGAAACAAGTCTGAGGCGGTGATTGGTGAGCGCAGAAGAAGATAAGGGAAGAGCATGGAGGTGGTTAGAGGCGAATGGAGAAGGGAAAGAAGAAGTCTTTGGAAGTGTAGAAGAGAAGAAACAGTTATGAGGAGTTGTTGTTAGTGCGATTTTCTCCATGGCTGCTTTACTCCCTCACACTCACACACTCTCTCTCTCTCTCTCTCTCTCTGTGTCTCCGTTGAAGTTCAGTGGCAGAGAAGAGAAGGGAGGTGATGAAATGAGTGTGTGGGGCTGTTAATTGGTTTTGAAAGTTTTGAGAAGCTCCTAAAAGAGAGAAGAATAAGAAGAAGAATATTACTGGAGGAGGAGTGGATAATAGGCCGTTGGATTTAGCCTTTCATTGCCTGCCTCTCAAGGCCTACCTTTCTCCACATCATCCAACATTTGCCTTCCATAGTTCCATTCAATTTTCGGGTGAGCATTAGTCATGTCCGAAAGAGTTTAAGGTGAAAATAGAATCAATTTGGTTTTGTTCATTTTTTTTTTTTTCTGTCTATATGTAAACCAATCCAACCTGATTAATAGCCGGTTGAATTGGTTTGGGCAATCGGATACCCAATTTCTTTTTTAAAGAGTTAAAAACTAACTTCTAAATTAATATTTTTATTATTTTTAAATTTAATATTAGGATAATCGAATATTTGGTTTGGTTCGGATTTCACTCTCCTAAAACCAATTCATAAACCATTATTAGGCTGGATCTAATCGGATTGGTCCTGATTATATCCGATTACTTGTCGAATACTAAACCAATATAATCGATTCTGATCGGATCCGGACGGATAATCAACTATCCATGACTCGTGCTCACCCCTACATTCAAGAGTGAAGAGTATACATCCAACCCTAATCAAATTTGAGTTGGTAATTAATAAAATGCTCAACTCAATAGTTTTTTTAAAGACTACGTACCCTATTCAACCCCCGACAAAATACAATACAAATCACAAGGCCCTTGTTAAAAAAAATACCCATTACGATCCTTGATTTTTATGAACTTGTGACAACTTAGCCCTTCTATCCGTATTGTATTAACGCAGCATACACATGTCACGTTAAGTAATGATATGTCTGTAAGTGACATGTAGGATAGATTACCCGGCCCCTAATAATTTATTTTAAAAATGATCTTTGTTTTCTTCCTTTCACCACGTCTCTGATAATTTCTTCATCTCCTTCCTTTTGTCCGGCCCCTGATAATTTATTTTAACATTGATCTTCATCTTCTTTCCTCATTGATGAATTCTAATTACTTCAAGTCCTTTTTTTTAGAGAAGAGTTTCTTATCTTCCATTTGTTTTTCTCTTCCATTTGTTTATCTTCTACCATCATACCCCCTCTCTTCCATTTTTGTTCATCACCCACCACTTTCATTGTTTCCCTCTTCCATTCATACTCCTCCATTAGTAGCATCGTCTTTCTCACAGTCAAGTTTCAATCAATGAATTTTTTGGATGAAGAGGATTAGGGTTTGGCATAATTACAAAAAGGAAGAGAGCTTTGTGCAACAAAGAGGAAGAGGAAATTTGTTTTTATCAAGACCAAGTTGAGTCCATTTGTATTGTATGCAGTCATGTTGTCATTTAACATCCACATCACCCCATTTACATGCCACGTATGCTAACTCCGTTAACATTTGAGCCATCCCATTGACAGAATGGCTAACTTGGCAAACAGAGATTAACTCCAAGGGCTAGGTTGATGGTCTGTTTTTATTAGGGGCCTCCTTGATTTTCGACGTCATTATCAGAGATCTCATTGATATTTTACTCTTCTTTAAATAAGTGTTCACCCTATACACACATTAGCAATTTATTAGTCAAATAAGCTTTTAAATATAGCTTAAATCCACGACATATTAATTCTGAAAAAAAAAACAAATTAGTTCATCAACCCTATTCGTTCATTTTAAAAACGGACAAGACGTTATTATTAATGTTAAAAAGAATAGTATATTCCGTCCTTTTTATTTTAAAAAAATAAAGCATCTCCTGTTTTTTTTTTTTTAAAAAAAATTGTAAATCACAACCTCTGTCCAGGTTTGTCGTGAGATATAACAGCCATTGATCCTATACATGCTGTGATGCTGGAAATGATAGAAGGGCCGTTATGTCTAACAACAAACAAAGACATTGACCAGAATATACAATTTTTACATATAATGCCTTGTATTTTTTAAAATAGATAGAGGCGAAAATGTAGCGTTTTTTAGACAAAAACATCTTATCTTTTTTGAAAAAGAATAAAGTTTGGTTAGTCTTTGACTCTTCTATTCCATTACCTAATTTTGTAGAAGTTGTTTTTCTATCAAAATTCAAGTAAGTACTATTCTTCTTATAAATCTCATTATTTTTCTTCTCTTTCTTCAACTAATTATGGCAACGACAAAAAAATGAAAAAGAAGGAAGGAAGAAGAAAGAAAGGTGTAGACAAATGAGGAGAATGAAGAAGAAGTAGATGATAACGAATCAGATGAAAAAGAGGATGTAGAAGAAGGGAGAGAATGAAGTAAAATAAGAAGAAAAAAGATAACAACGATGATGATGACACAAAAGAAGAATAACGAGAAACAGAAGTAGACGTAAAATAGAGGAAAGAGAAAAAAGGAAAAAAAACACAAAAAATGGAGAAGAAGCAAAAAAGAGTTGGATGGCAATTGGTATTCATGGCGTGGGTACCCCTTCCCCGCTTCCTGTCGTTTTTTTACAAAATTGTCCTCCGTTTTCGCCCTAACTCTGTCATGGGTCCTCTTTTATAAATTCTCGTGTGGTTGACGGATACCAACATGTATCCATGAATATCAACATTTAAAGAATAATTTAAAAAAATTTAACACAATCATAATAAAATTGAGTACAATACAAATGAATTTAACATATTAAAATACAAAGGCGGGGGACCTTTGCCTATTAAGCTTATAAGTAAATCAATCCAAGTTGATTAAAATTATCAATTTATAATGATACAGAAGCCTAGTCTCAACAGTAACCCAAATAGTAAACAAAACCAAAACCTCAGCCTTATAGCGACACGTGTTGCAAAAATACAAAAATATAAAATAAAAAAAATACAAATATAAATACAAAACTAGGTTGATAGAAAATTTAGGCGCGAAAGTAGGAGATTTAGGTTGCTTTTAGTTTTCAAAATAAGTGTAACCTTTTATCAAATGTAAGTTAAGGTAATTTGTCTTCAGCAATCCCCAGATTACCAAGTTGATAGTGAAACAAGGTTCTTATTGGTTGATGCCCACTAAACATGGATTATGACCCTAATACTTGTCGGTTAATGATATAAATTGGTGGATAATAAGAGAGGATAGTTTTTGCGCCTTTCTACTGGTTTTGAAAGCTACCCTTATCTCGCCTTGGCGCTTGAACGAAGTGTGAGTATATATATATGTATCTGTTGTGGATTTTGGTACTTGCATCTACAATCGTTTCTTGCATCTACATCTTTTTCTCTGTTTTCTCCATTTCATTTAGAAATTACAAATTATATACTTTAGATAAAGGGTTTCATTCTGAATTTCATATGGCTATGAATGAGTCCCTTGTTGGGTTAAATGAAGACATTGATCGTGTTTCAGCTATCAAGGCAACTAAACTCGGTTGGAATTTGGTTGTTGGTGTGGTGCGCTTATATGAGCTGCCTAACCAATGGATTTCCAAGGACCCTACAAGCATTGAGATGGTTCTCCAGGATCAACACGTAAGTTCTAACTACTATAATTAAAATTAATAATAATAATAATAATTTATCTCTCTATTTTGTAATTGATATGCATTTTTTTATATGTTTGGTTGGGTGATATTAACTGAACATAGTTTGCTTTTGTTTTTTCAGGGGGATCGCATACATTGTTTGATTGGGAGGACTCATGTCGTGATGTTCAAGTCTCTGTTTCGTGAGAATGAAATTTATGCGATGCGAAATTTAATTGTTCAGAACAATACGAAACCACCGAGGACAACAACACACCAGTTCAAGCTTAGATGTCAAAACTGAAGCCGCTGTTCTAAGGAACTCAAAGATTTAGTTCACTCCATTCATTTTTTTCTCATATTCTGATATTGAAGCTATGTCGGGTCATGCGGATCAATTTATGATAGGTCAGGTGCAGAATTTGTGTGTTATGACATTTGTTTGTTAAATCTATGCTCTTATTTTGTCTTCTATCTTCTTTGGATGATGATGCTGTGAAAATCCAATTACTCATTTAAGTTTGGTTGAATGTTCTATGTTGCTTAGATTACATTGGTCATGTTGTAGCTAAAAAGGAGCCAAAAAAAATGGTTACAAAAGCTGGGTATGAGACTGTGTGCATGCATGAGTGTATATTTGGAGGACTTAGAGTGTTCCATTTGCTTATTACCAATTTATGTTTGGACTTTTTATTATATCAATGTTATTATAGTTCATGTGAGTCATAAGTAATTAGTTTTTGTTATTTATTATGTGTGGTGATCATAGGAGGAATAGGATGAAGTGCACGATTTTTGGCGATTTGGTGGGGAAGTTGTCTCAGTTAGCTGATAACAATGGTGCTCAGCCTATGATATTGGTGGTTCAGTTGTTCAAGCCAAGTGTGTACTTGAACGAAACTTATATTCAAAACGTTCGATATGTGTCCTGTGTGTTGCTGAAACCGGATTTCCCTGATGTGGTTGCCTTCAGAAATAGGTTAGAGTTGTTACCATTTTTATTTCTAATCTGAAATATATCGGTTTAACTAACTAACTTACTTTTTCATATTTTAGCTTAATGGCACAATGTGATCTGGCCTCTCAACAGATCACTCAAATTGAAGAGCATCCTGATCATTCGGTTGGTGATGAATTACAGGGTGGAGCCCTTCCACTGAACTCGATTGAGGAAGTCCTAAATATGACTGATGTGAGTTCTCTTTTTAATCCTAATGTGATATTGTGTGACGAGGTATATAAGTTTCAAGTAATAAGTGTGGATTTTAAACGTTTTGTTCTGAATTTTCATTTTTGGTTTTGATGGAAGGTGAGTGTTGGATTCTGGCCAGTATCGTGTCTGTTGAGAGTGGAGTCCGTGATTGGTGCTACTTAGCATGTAACAACTGTCCCAAGAAAGTCACTAATGTGAAGAATGGATATAAATGTCGAAAGTGTTTTAGAATCCTTGCTGATCCACCCGTGAGGTTGTGAACTTTGATTTTGTTGTTGAATTTTGCAGAGTTTGGTTATCATCCTCTGTTTGGGTATGAATGTAAAACTAATTTTTGGTTCTAGTTCCTCCGTGTCTTTTAGATATAAGCTGAATATTATAGTTGCTGATGGAACTGGGTGCTTGAATCTCATTGTTTGGAACCAAGAGAGAAAGCTCATTCTTGGGAAATCTGCTAATGAAGTCAGGGTTTACATGTAAGACATATGAAATGTATTATATTTCATCCAATTCTATAAAATCTATAAAATTTTGTGTTCACCAATACTAACTGAAATCTGTCTTATTGTAAAAAGCTGAGGGTGAGAAGGCACAACCCAAGATATTTGAAACACTGCTTGAGAAGCGATTTCTCTTCAAGGTTGAAGTTTCAAGCAGGAATGCCAGCTCAATTGACCTGGTTTATAGTCTTCAGAAGATTTGCGATGATGAAACACTGATTGGCATCTATGCATCAAATGCATCTATGGACATGACATTTTGTATTTGTTGCATTATGTGCTTATTTAGTTATCTGCTTGCTTTTTCATGTTTTATTATATATGATATGATTTCATTAGCATTTCTGTTAATGTGCTTATAGCAAGAGAAGATAGACGCTTAAGTTTCTTTGTTGCATTTTAAGGGAACGAACCAGAGTGTGTCAAACCAAGTGCCTGTTGCGGTTTCTGTAGAAGCCGATTCAGACCTTAATGCAGCTGCTATTGTTTCCTTATCAAAGGTGATAGAATTACTACTATATGTGGCATCCAATAACTTTCCCTTTCGTTATTTTTGTTAGAGTAAAAACTACTGCTAAACAAGTTGTTATTTATCTTAGGACTCTGGGACAGAGAGTAATTTTGGGGATGGAATAGGAACTCCCATGAAGGATGGCAATGGGAAGGCAATTCCAAGCGCTGATGTAAGTCCCCTCTGTAATCTAGATGTTCAGGGTTCAAGCAGCAGAACCTTCCGCCGTAGTGGTGGGAAGAGGAAGTCTGAAAACTTAGTGTAATTACCTATTTGTATGATAGGTATAAGTTACGAAGATTTACTTTTGAGCAGGCATGTGAAATGGTTTGACGTGTATAAGTTAGGTTGGATTTTCTTTTGATGTGAACCTCTGGTTAGCACTCTTTGAGGCCTTATGCCTGGTTTGTAAAAAAATTTCTCAGTTGTTGACGCTTTGTTTTCTTTTGTGCTAAAACTCAGTTCAC
The DNA here is from genome assembly GCA_036250425.1 of Stylosanthes scabra. Classification (NCBI taxonomy): domain Eukaryota; kingdom Viridiplantae; phylum Streptophyta; class Magnoliopsida; order Fabales; family Fabaceae; genus Stylosanthes; species Stylosanthes scabra. The sequence continues at coordinate 18,714 of JASCZI010181330.1, read as the reverse complement.
TTATTTAATTTAACTATGGAATGTTGCTTCCTCTATGCCCTCAACTTAAAACTTTCTATGTTTCTATATGACGCGCCCGCTTGGGGCGGGGACTTTCGTCGTTGTAGTTCAGAAAGCCCCTTATCCCTTGCGAACGGCGTCTAGACATTTTAAAAGAGGTGTCACAGGGTGCAACCAAAATACCGAGTATGAGATTCGGGTCGTTCTGCTCAGGAAGCGAAAGGGAAAGTTTATTTTTGATTGGGGTTGGTTGCAGTTGAGTTTGTTTGAAAGTAGTTCGCAGGTTAAAAGCAGTTGGAAGCAGTAAATAAGCAGTTAAAATGCAGTAAATAGGCTGATAATAAAATGAGTGTCCCGACTATGAGTTGAAATACGGTGCATCCCTATCATTGCTGCTATGTCCCAGATCGATTAGACAACCCCTAAGAGGAACCTCTGCTATATCCGAAACTCACTAGCTGTGTGGTAAACGAACCCACAGTTCCGGGTTCAACTCACATTTGGAGCAGGTGTTGCTTGGAGTTCGTGACTCAGCCCCGGCTCCCAAGAGTAACCCGCTGTCACCGGTACAATCCTGTTGTCACCAGGACCTCTTGCGCGTGAGCGAAATATGGAGCCTCTGATCTATGCCCAGGGCTGACAAACTCTATAGGATCCCTGCTGTCACCAGGTCAGACCTGCTGTTACCAGGTTCCCAAGCACTTGTGCCATGCTGCCATGGCGAACCTCGTACGGTCAAGGAACTGTCACTGTGCTAGCAGGGGTGTAGGGCGTATAGCGTTACGGGGTTGACCCGTTCCTCTAACATGATCTTTAAGGGGAATCGCAGCTCCGGTCATTTGAACATTTCACCTCACAGCCGAGACACTATAGGACTCTACTCGCTACTAACCGGAAATATAAAAGCAGGAAAATAAGCAGGCAGCATAACAATAAAGTAAATTGATTAAATAGAAGTTTGACAGAATAACAATAAATAAAAGCAATAAAATGTTTGGCTAGTGTGGCTACAAGAAAACGGAAATCCTAAGAACTAAAATTATTCAACTAAGAGAGAACATGAGAGAACATAAATTCCCCCAAAAACTCTCAAGGCTTTAGAACCCCCAAAAAGGGGCTCAAGAAGGTGTGTGGAGAATGGGGTAGCATGCCCTCTATTTATAGGCCTCCATTTGGCTTGAAATTCCCTTTTTGGCCTTCATTTTGCTTGATGTCCACGCTCAGATGCGTACGCATAGGCGACGAAACGTGCCGTGCGCGCCACTCTCTGCTTGGATGCGTACGCATTGAGTTCTTATGCGTACGCATATAGGACTATCATATATCGTTACGAAGCTCTGGATGTTAGCTTTCAAATGGAGTTGGAACCAAGTCATTTGGATCTCTGTAGCTCAAGTTATGCTCAAATTAGTTACAAGAGGTCAGGATTGACAGCATTAGGAAATTTCTGCGCACTGATCTTTGGATGCGAATTTCTCATAGAATCACTTAGATCCAGTTGAAGTGTTCAACATGAGAGCTGTAGGTATTGAATTCCTGTTTCCAAAGAGTCTAAGTTTGCTCCAATACGATGACAATAGCTCCCTTTCGCATCGTTTCATTCTTGCTCCTTTTGCACTTTTTGGCCACTTCCACTCCGATTCTAACCTATCTATGCCTGAAACACTTGAACAAACACATCAAGGTATCGAATGGAACGAAAATTAAGTAAGTAAGTGAATATATAGCGAATTATGGCAAAAAATACATGTTTTCACAATTTACACCCTCAGGAGCAATTAAACGCAAACAAGCCTATTTTGCTAGTATTTAAGCAATGAAGAGGTGACAATTAATCATTTAAAGTAGTAAAATAAACCGTCGAAACGGATTTCATCACTATATCTACAAACATTTAACAAATATGTTTTTTGTTTAATTTTTAATAACTGATAACTGAATATTTTTCCTCTAATGAACTTTGTGAACTTCCTCAATGTATAGGAAGCGTAATCTATATAAAAACATAGATGAAAATCATATATGAATCTTCATAATTATTTTTGCTTTTGATGTAATAACTTTGCATTTGAGGTGGCTATTATTCAACGTATTTTGACAAGTTAAGTTAGTGCTAATTTATGGTGTTTCATTGCTTCTGAAACCTGATCAGGTGAAATCTTATGGCTTTATTCAAAGAAAATGTTTTTAAAAAAATCAAACTTCTATTATTACATTTTCCTATATTGTCTTAGAAATATATCTATCTATTGTAATATATACTTTCGTTGTCTAATTATTATTATTATTATTATTATTATTATTATTATTATTATTATTATTGTGATTGCTACTTTTTTAGAAATTTTAAAACTATACTATAATGAGAAATTTTTATTAAAAAAAATGAAAACAACATGATATAAAGTAATTGCTTTTTAATTGGAAGTGTACGATTATTACAGTGTTACCTGTTAGAAAACTATGTATTATATATGTTATAATAATTGCTTATTTTTCTTTATTTTATTTATTTAATTATCATTTTTTGGGTAAAGATTAAAAGTGTATTTATTGTATTTAGTATTTAATATATTAACAATCTCATAATAAAAACTGAAAAAACATTATGAAACATAATAACCATAGAGCTCCAAGTGTGGAGATAATTACTTTGAGTATTTTGGTATTTAAAAAAAATCATTTTTTTAAAGTGTTATTTATTTTTGAATTCATCACATTTAAGAAATGTTATTAAGTATTCGTATTTTAATAATAAAAAAATAGAAGAAACGTTTTAAAAAATAAACATAATATTCTTATGTGTATATATTTAATTGTAGTCTTTTTTTCTCCATTTGTCTTTTTATATCAGAATTTAGATATTATAAAATTTCAATAATTCAATAATATTTGTAGATTCATCAAAGATTTGGTATCGATTTTTTTAATATATTGTTTTCTTTTTTTACTATTAAAAATATATTTATATATTTAAGTGTTATTTATCTTTTCATTCATGACATTGAAAAAATGGCATAAACTTCATTACTTACATGATAAAAAATAGATTATTAGATGAAAACTTAATTAAATAGTACATACATAACTTAATGGGTTTTTTTTTCCAAAGAGCATCATTGTATATTTAAAGCTTTTTCCAATTAGACAAAAAAAAAAGCAAGCTTTTGTCAATTTATCTAATCTTTTGACAAGATTGAGATTTGATCTCTCTTATTGTAAAGTAAAACTTTGCTTTGAAAATATAAGTATTGAGCCTTGTGTAATTGTATTGCCAGTACAAATTAATGATGCTTTGTGTAATAAAGAGCCATCATTTTGTATTTCTTTTTATGTGGCCAGTATATCAAGATATAATTTTCACATTTTCCAAACTTTCTCTGATCCCATGTCAATATCCTGTGTCAGTGAACTAAATTAGACTCTGGTTTTGGCATAGTTAGAAATTCATTTGGGATATTCAACTTAACTTCATGTTGCATTATCATATCTCAGTTACAATTGAAGGCAAGTGTCATTCAGAGAGGGAAATAAATTATATATTATATATTATATTATTATTATTTATTTTATTTTTTTATTTTTTGTTTACATTTATATTTACATATTCCAGTATCATTGTAGTTTTCTTTACATTAACATCAAAAATAAAAAATTCACAAACAAATAAAAATACAACTTTGAAACCTCAAGCCATTTAGTGCACAAACATATTTTCCCATAAGCAAGTTCCAATTTCAGACCCCACCTAGCTAAATCAATGTCTACTACAACATCTAGATCCTTTCATTTACCATCCCTCCTGGATCACATTATATCAGATATTATAGTTATGGTAAATTTGAAAACAATCGATCGCTGCAGAGGTTTGTCAACTTATTGGAGAAGACAATTGTAGGCAAAGGAATTCCTCCTGATGCATTTAGAGTATGTTAAGAGAAGATGTAGATCAATTTATCTGCATGTTGTTTCTCCATGCAGGGGTCGAGGACGAAGGCTATTCAAGCTAAACAGTTGGTCTGGAGACTGGGAAGAAATATACCTCCCATTTGGTATGAGTATAGATTCAGTGATGGAAGTAGTTGGAAGTGGGAATGGTATTATAACAGTAAGGTGTGTAGAAACAGATAAGAGTAGTCGGCTCATCATATGGAATCCGATTTCGTCTCAGTTTCGATTAATTTCTGAAATCAGCAACGATGATTGCTGTCATTCGTATTCTAGCTATGGATTTGGTTTCATGCCCAATTCAACTGAATACTTTTTGGTGAAGATATATAAAATTAACATTTTGGATGCGTACTGTTGGTTTACCTCATATTCTTTTGTAAGCAAGCAATGGAGTTCACATAATATTTGCCCAAAATATGTGCAGGGTCTTATCGAGGGTATATTGTTTGCAATGGAGTGTTATATTGGCTTAATTTAAATAACAATCCAGACACAAGTCCACAATGCATTGTGCATTACTCTCCAAAAAATAATGAGTTTGGGTACATTCTCATTCCACCAGAAGCTGTCAGTTTAGAACAGCGTTTGATCTCAGTTAACGGTGTCCTCTGTTTTGTTGGCATTCAAAGTGATGGTGGCTCCTATAGTTGGATTATTTGGATGATTAAGTGTTCTGATGGGAGTAAATCATAGCAAATTGTATTGAAAACTGCAGGGATTAGGCCTGTTTATTATCCATAATCATTTCTTCACAAAGAGAGAATCAGCTTACGTGAAGCTGATGGTGACGTTCTCATGGTGCATAAGGAGATAAAAGTTGGTGATTTCAGTCCAAAGATTCGCCATCCAAGAGTAATACAATCTTTGGAGTTTGGATTAGATTATTATACCAAACATCTGTGCGCTTTGTATGATACTGTTGTTCTAGTTTAATTTGAAGTACTCTTAAGTGAAGGGTTCATTCGAATTGTAGGTTAGATATGAATTGTAATATCACTTTTGTTTTAAGTTGTGAATATCTTATGGCTTTATGTTTTGGTATTATTTGTTACATAACTTTTGCATAGAGTGCCTTGACTTCAAGCATTAGAATTTTGAGACAAAATTTCTTCGCAATTCTAGGTACATGAAAATTTACCTCTTATAAGTAGTTATTTTTGTTATGACTATCGGGTATCATATTTTATTAAAGTCTACATTAATAATCATTGATACTTTGTATATTAACATGACAACAACTTTAATTTCAACATTGACGTGCATAGCAGAATATTTATTTAACTTTCTCATAATCAAATATGAATTTACATTTTCCTTTAGGTATCAAATGAGCTACAAATGCACGTTTTAAGTAATTGACTAATTCAATAAGTAACCTTTTATTATATAGGGGAATGAAGACATCTTATGCATTCAATAATGTTGTTCGTTTTGGAGCAATGTGATATTTACTGGCAATGTATTGTGATTCCAGTCTTTTTTACATTACATAATCATGTGTAGCAACAAATGTTAAGGCTATATAGATTTTAAAGATATGATAGCATCACTGCTTATAAGATCAATAGGAAAGAGTTAACAATCTCCTATATTTATAAGGTGAACAGGAAACACTTAACAATCTCTTATATTGACTTTTTTTTACCATTATCAATGTGCATAATTTATATCATTGTGGTTGCACTGAATATAAAGGTGTTTGATTTGGAATTTAAGAGATAGGAAAAAATGTTAAAAATAAAAAAAGGGCGTGTATCCTTATTTTTGTTTCCTTATTTTTTTTGCAAATTAATTTACATTAACTACCCTCAATGTAATTGTTTATTCAACCACCATTTGTCCTGATCAGGGTGGAAAATTGTCATGTCTCTCTGCATAGTTTTTTAATATGCAATCTTTTGTATGCTGGTTTCTTATTTGTATTTATAATACTTTTTGCTGCAACATAAATGCTTCAGCTTCACTTCTTTTATGCAATAAATTTGGTTGGTCTGAGAGTAGGTTGTTTATTAATGTAACATTTTATATAACTCCTTCTATATAAGTGCACTACTATTTTCAGGACACTTCAAACTTCTTCTTGGAGTAGTCTCTAACAACTTACTCAATTCTTCATGTTTTTTCTTTTATTTTCAGTTTATTTTACTTAGCAACCAATCAGCATGAGTGATGTACCAATCAATGTGCTGCACCAATCAATGTGCTGCACATTCCATTTTTTCCAAATGAGATTATGCTGAATATCTTACTGCGTTTGGATGCATCAGCCATCTTAGCATTCCAATCAACCTGCTGTCACTGGAGACAAAAGCTAACTTCCTATGAGTTTCTGATGGAGTTGGCTAGGAAATGGTATGCCAGGGGGTCATTCATATTTACTCATTTTGGTTATTCCATGACAGAGCATAGTTCTGTAGACTGGATGCTCAAACTGGATGTTGTTACTGGGGAAGCCATTCCCTTTCAGTTTCCTTTCACTTTTACCTATGAAGGTTGGTTTGATATCATTGGAATAGAGAATGGAGTTTTCTGCATTCGATATTCTGAAGATGGTTTGCCCAGTAGATTGGAGGCTAGAGTTTCTATGACCCATTGCAACAGCACAGCAATGATTGTGCTTATTTGTATGCCTTTGCTTACTTTCCAGGTACGGTGTAGTATGTTCTGCATATTTCAAATGCAGATGAAGATACTGATAACCTGACTCTTAGCATGTACACTAGTTTCACGAGAGACTAGAGTTTCCAGGTACTGTGCCCGGGCTTTGCCACACTACTAGAACCCTGTTGTGTGTCCATTAAAGGGGTAGTGTATTGGCTGAGTTCCGGAGGCTACGAAGAGAATGAAAACCCACCTTACATAGTGTCATTTTCAATTGTGGATTGCACCATTGAGCAAATAGAGCTTCCACCCAGTGCTGTATCTCATTGTCAATCACTACTGGTTCGTCATGGTGAGCTCTGCATGGCCGCAAACAATCATGACGAGGAAACATTTAGGATGGATGTTTGGCAAGTTTAACCAAGGTGATCGAAGCTGGACATATATGTACTGGTATGCAGGAGTGGGTCCTTCCTATCGACCATTTCTTATTGTACATGAGGATGAAATTCAGATAATGGAGTGACACATGGGAGTGTTTGGAGTTCACCACATCAACCTCACTCATTTCGACATAGCAAGATATTACGTGGCTACTAGAGATAGAGAGACTCTTCAGTGGATTGAATATGATGAGGATGTGAAAGTTCGATCAATGTTTGAGTTTTCAGAGAGTTTATTTCCAGTTTAAAGCAAGGTAACCAAGTACTCATATTGCATGTTTAAAATAAAGTACTCATATTGCCTGTTTAAAATATATGTTTATTTTCTGATGTCTTTAAATTTCATTTTATCTAACTTTGTTTTACTATTTTCCTACTTAAATAATCTTATTTCATTTTGTTTTGTTTTAAGAAAGAAATCATATGAAGGTGTCATATGCAGAGAAATTGGCCATTATGGGATTGAGTTTGGGATTCAGTTTGGCTTTTTTGAGTGCAAGTAGCGCTGGCTGCAACATCCAGATGCTCTTTTGGTCAACTATGTTAATAGGCTTTGTATGTAATGTAGAAAAGGGCCTGTTTGTCTTGAAAAAAAAAACAGAAGAATTTATGTTCTAATTACGTTATGTAGAACACTGCTACAATTTGATTTTCCCTTCCAATGCAATGAAGTCTTTATTTCCTGTTATTGTAATCTTTCTTTTATTTATATTCTTATTCTTATGTGTGTGTGTATATATATATAGTGTAATATAATAATATAATGTAATAATAATGTTGTTGCATAATTATGAATTAGACAACTTTCAAAAACGTTTTAAATGTATTAAAATCTACATAATTGTATAGTCATGTTAAAAGAATATAACTATTCTTTATGTCAATTTAAATAAATTTCATTACTACACTTCAACGACTAAAATTGACGAATACATGATATTTCAATAAAGAATAATAAAATTCCTTTAACACTACCTAAAATATCAATTTTCAATCTAACTTGAGCTACAAATGTGGTCAAAATAATTGAAATGTTGTTGAAGGTATATGAATTTCATTAGGAGTAGTTCTATAAAGTGTGAAAAATATCATGTTTGTTTGACTGCACATTCCATTACAAAGATGATCATCAAGTTTTATCCTAATGATCAATTACAATTAAACCAAAAATTAATGATTTTCAAGGAATAACTAACTTTGGAACCTAACTATGCAAGCAAACTTAATTCATATTGACATGACTAATGGCAAAGAGATGATGAAAATTTTTTGACAGAAGAAAGACAATTGAGCCGCTGACCACATTAATTAAATGTAATTACTTTTTTTTAAAAAAGTTGCTCACAAAATATTGCTATTAGATATATCTAATAATCTAATAATGTCATTGGGCCTCTTGTACTATCTTATCTGTCATTTGGGAGCTCGATGACATATGTGACCCTTTGTTCAGCAATATTTATTGGCCTTGAACGATGCTCCCAATAGTTAAATTTGGCGGAAAATTTAGATTGGCTTATAGTGTCTTCATTATTCACTATTTCAGGATGAATGAAATCAGTACATTATATATATGAAATGAAAAGCTTTTGTATATTTGTGTTCACTTTCAAATAATTCATATCACTCCAGCTCTATTCACTTTCAATATTTAGTTATTTAGGCAAATGGCTTCCAGAAAGAAGTCAAAAAAATCTCCTCAAAATTATCTTCCAGATGAACTCATCCTAAAAATCCATACTCGAAGTCATCCTACCATAGTTGGAGAAGCAGATTACTCTCACGTCACTGGAATGAAGTTTTGAGTAGCTTTGACTTCATCAATGAGCATTACAAACTTAATTCAACAAAGCTTCCTTCCCTGATGATACATGGTTTCATCCCTCATTGGACGGGCAATGGCGACGCCATCATAAGGGTGGACTGCAACACAGGTAACCGTCTCTACTGTAACTTCCCTACTGAGTTCAGTCAATGCGAAAACATGGAGATATTTGGAATATAGAACGAAATAATTGGATGTACCTATAACATGCATGGGGAGAGAAAAAATCTTAGTTTTAAATATGGCAACTAGTTTGAACAAAGAAATTCCTCCACATGATCAGTTTGATTACAACACTCAAGTCATGAATTGTTTTGCTCTAGCTTACATTCCAAATACAACGACTTATTGTGTTATTCATGCCTTCAAACATAACTTTGAGGATGAATTGTTATTCTACACCATTTATTCTTTGGCAACAACTACTCGGTCACAGTTTTATGCATTAGAAGGTGGTGTCAGAAGAATTAGTTCAACATATGCATCAGTTAATGGGGAAATATCATGAATCAACTATACAGGGGAAACTTATGATGTACCAGAATCATTCATGACATACTCAATTGTCAATGATTCATGGAGCATTGTGGGCATACCTCAGAAATTGAGGCTAAATAGTCAACTTCTCTTAACTTACAATGGCAAGAGTTGTTTGGCTAACCATCCAACAAATGTTGATAATTATTCCATGATGATAAAAAGCATTGAGGAACAGAAAGATGGTTCTCTAAAATGGAAGACTGAGCTAGAAGTTGAAGGCCTTAAGATATACGAACGGCCTAAACTTTTTTTAGATGATAATCTCATCAGTCTTACCAATGACAATGAAGAAGCTGAAATGCCATTAACACAAATTCTGCTTTCTAGGTTTAAGGAATCTGAAGACTATCTAAGACACCATCTGCAATGTGGAGTGTGGCCAACAAAGATCAATATAAAGAGTATTCACCAGCTTGGACTAGGTGTATTCCCCATATAGCTGTAGTGGACATTCTTTTAGTTTTTTTGTACATCATCATGTCTTTGGAATTATCCTGTTAAGGCTCCAGTATCTTATCTTTGTATTTAGCTTCCACTGCTATGTAAATTAAAACTGAACTTCCACTACTTTGACAAATCTTATGCTTTTCTTCTGTGTTATGTTACTGTTTAGTTTGTTTTGTTCTGCACTTTATGCTCTTTCATTTTAACTTGCCTAAATGATACAAAATTCATTAATTATTTGAATACCTATTCCAATACATAACACAGAACAATTGACATCCTATCTCTGCATATACACTAACAAATCATAAGAGATTTTAATATACTATATATACCAGTGACTAAATTCGTATTATAAGAAGTGTATTTTAACCATGTTTCAACTATTTCTACTTTGAACGCCAAAATGAAATAACCAAACGGAAATGTGGTCCAGATATATATGATTAATATCATATATAGAATACAGTTTAGCTGTTATATTCTTTAAACTTATTATTCTTCACATTTCAACTATTCAAAACACATGTTTCTATTAAAGTGAGTCCACGATGAACACAATAATATATGCACTAATTGAAATTTCATTAACCTGTTAAGAAAGATAACCTTAATAGTGTAATATTCTGTTTTCTTACTAAATGAAATGCATGTCTCATACAAACCAGCCTCTTGGGTCACCAAAAGAAAATACAAATCAGCCTATTTTATTGAAGAAAATGATTTCACCCCTATAAAAAATTATATCAGTCACTTCACTCATATCTTCACTAGATCACTTTTTCCAACATCAAGTTGCAAAAGCTATATCACTCTAGACTCAATTTATCCCATAAAAAAAGGCATACCTCTTTTTATGATTCGCGCTTAAATTTTTCATTTTCTTTCAAAGACAATCAGAGAAACTTAGTTTCATACCGTATCTTAATCCACTTTGCATCCGATGTAGCAGAATAATCCAGACATTTCTGAGATTGTTTATTCCATGAATTCTGAAGATGCAAGAAAGGCACGGTACTATAGATTTGAAGTTTTAAGATCAAAAAGAAGGAAAACCAGAATGTGCTTGGGGAAAGGTTGGTGTTGAATATTATGTATATACCCTTCTTAATGCATTGGCTTGTGTTTACTGAAGCTATAGTAGAACTCCAATTTTTCCTTTGCACTTTATTCACCATATTCTTTCTCATAATAAATGCCTGAAAAACTACAGAGAACACTGATAACAACAATACGCAAGGAATGTTAAACCAATCATCCTCTTATGCTTTAAACCTTGAATTAAATATTCCTATTCAAGACCATGAGCCATTATCTACAGTTGAATCGGGCATGTATATGTTTCCATTATAGCTGAACTATAAAAATAAATTTGTTGCTAAATACATATCACTATGATTTTAATTTTCCAAAATCTTCATTGCTTTTAAAGAGGATTGATATTGTAAATGTTGTTGCAAATCATTTAGGAATTTTATGTGATATTATTACTATTTTTTCTAAGAAAACGTTACTAAAGAGTATAGCCCCAATGTATTCTAATTATTTGTTCTACATTGATGGCTAGAGGGTTAATTCCTACATGTTTGATGATATGCGAGGTTAATTATTTGATCATCTTATATTTTCACCATGCAATTCTTTGACTCTCTTGAAATTTCAATTATCTGAAGAAAGTTAGATGTAATTGGTAGGAGGATGTTAATTTCACTGCCTTTATTTGTTTAACATTCGTAGAATATCCTGAATGGGGTCTTTAATTTCCATAAAATTTATGTCTAATTGTCAGCCTATCTTTGAAAGATCACACTGCACTATCACTGACAACTCGCAAGTTAGTAAGGAAGACCGGTTGAAAATGCCGATTGAAATAGCATCCTATGGTGAACAAACCAGCATGGAAGGGTCTGTTCTCGGTGGAGTTGAATGTATGGAACTCTTATGAATTTCGTGCATATCATATGTATTAACCGTATTCTACAATTTTATACAAGTTTATTTTATATAATAGGTGAAAAAAGTGTAGCAAGTACAACTTATACTCTCATTTTTGTGGCTCAGAATCAAAATTCCATAAAATTCCATGCAGAAGAAGAAAGCAACTTTTTCAAGTTTAATCTGTCCAACTATATTATCTACAAATGAGATGATTAATTTTAATATAAATAATTCTGAGCTGTCCTATAATGATGAGGGTAAGTTTTGTAAATACCATATTATATTATTTTTGTTCTCATATTATTTGCCACACAAAGAATGCATTTAACTATGTATATTTTGTAGACATGAGAATCATCTCATCTTCGAGGCTCTCTGCTGGTGCAGGGAAATTGTCTATGTCAGCTAACATGAGCCTTCAACACAATCAACTCCAGCAACATTTACCGGTAGATAATGTAATTGGGAAAAGAAAGAGAATGTTCAATAAAAAAACATCAAATGGTAACAAATAATTACCAGCTCATTTTAAGTGTTTTCATTAAAACTACATGACTAAACCATCACATTCAGTCTTACTCTTCGTTCCTTATCGAATGTAGATAATCTGCAAAATAACTCAGACAATTATGGAAGAATAAAATCATCTCATCCTATTCTTCAATTGTTTGAAACAACATCTGTCCTTTCTAGACAACCGCTCGCTGTAATTTCATCAGGCATGCTTCCTAGCTTATATGGTGCCCGTGTCTCATAATGTGTTCTTTTTTACCATATATCATATCTAATGTTATGTTAGATTTCGATTGAATTGCTTATATGCAGCAACTTACAATAAACGTACCGGGGAAAGACAACTATCATGGAAGAAAATCAATTTATCATATTGTGAAAGTGAAAACACATACCCATCGTACCAACAAGGTATAAGAGAATATAAATCTCTTCAGTCTAATTGGTCACTTAATTAATATTATTCACTGTGCTAAATATCTACTGCACATTACTTTTCCATATATTTGATACTCCTCTTGATCAAATATGAGTTATAATTGCTTTTGAATGATTCCTCACAAGTGAAAGTTCAACCCCTGGAATTGCTGCTCTGTCACCTATTGACATGGGATTTCAATACACGGGTATAACATTGGTGTTAGTGTGAATTATTCTCCAAATTCCCAAAAATTTAACAACTACTTTAAGGGTGACTAAACTATTTGTTGTTGTTGTGTGGCCATTTTTGAAGATGATAATATCCAGGTGCCTAATCACACAAATTTGAATGAAGGTAATCTTCCTTTACTCAAACTTAATGATTGAACTTGGCTTCAACTTCATTGTATCACTTAGTAATTATCTTACGTGACATTAATCTGAATCTTAAATGACAGGCTATTTAGACATAGGAGATCCAGTACATCAATGCCAACACTGTGGTGCAAAATTTTGGTACGAGGAGCACATTGATAAACATTATAATGCGAGGATACCAAAATACACCGTTTGTTGTCGCCAAGGACAAGTGCAGTTGCCACTATTACAACCTCCACCAGAAGCTTTAGCTAACCTGTATTTTGGCTCTAATACAAAATCCACACATTTTCAAAATAACACCCGCACATACAACAGTATGTTTGCATTTACCTCATTCGGTGGCAAAATTCATAAATCTATTAACGAAACACGAGGACCTCCAACATTTATTTTGCATGGCCAAAGCTATCATTTGATGGGGAGTCTTTTACCTTCAGATGGAGGTACAGCTAAATTTGCTCAGCTTTATATTTATGACACGCAAAATGAAGTTAAAAATCACACTTCAGTTGTAAGGTCAGAAATAATGCCAACTATCAGTTTAAATATGTTCACTAGCTTCACTTGTGTTTATTTTGACAAATGTAACTAATTATTCTTACTTCACTTTACCCTTCACACCTCGAAAGGCAAATTTGATCAATGGAACGCAGAGATAATACGTGACATTATGACGACTCTAGACACGAATAATGTTCTTGCAAAGACATTTCGAATGGTTCGAGATGCTCTTGCAAAGAACACCCGGAGTGACATCAAACTTCGACTCATTGGAAAGAGAGGCAAAGATGGAAGACGATATAATCTACCAACCATTGATGAAGTTGCAGGACTGGTTGTGGGTGACTTTGATACACACCATCAGGAAAGAGACATCATAATTGAAACAAAAACTGGCCAGCTGCAGCGAATATCGAAACTTAATCCATCTTATATACCACTTCAATGTCCCCTGCTATTTCCATAGTGTGAGGACGGTTGGAGGGAAAAAATTCCACTAAACAAAGCAAAGGTAAGTGAAGACAGTGAATGAGAGTGTGTTGTTACACTCTCGCAGACTTTTCAACAATTCATAGTTGATGCATTTTCAATGGTTGAGGCATCAAGACTGAAATATGTGTACTCGAAACAAAAAGAATTTCGAGCTGAGTTATATAATGGACTTAGAGATGCTATTTAGAGTGGGGAAAGAGAAGCATCGTCACTTGGAAAACGGATCATCTTGCCAGCTACTTTTACTGGGGTCCAAGGTATATGATTCAAAATTACCAAGACGCAATGGCGATTTGCCGATCAATTGGTTATCTAGATTCAAAATTACAGTGACCTGCAAACACACAATGGCCAGAAATTACAGGATATTGCAGCGAAAATAAGTTAAAAGCAACAGATAGGCTAGTCATTGTTTGCAGATTATTCAAAGTAAAGATAAACTAATTAAAGACATTCATAAAAACAACATATTTGGGGTATCAAGAGGCGGTAAGTTCATGCTTCTATTAAACTATTTGAAGACATTTTTAATCTAAACTCGTAATTATAATACATTTATATACCTTTCTATTTTATTTTTCAGTGATATATACCATTGAATTCCAGAAACGCGGTTTACCTCATGCACACATTCTACTCTTTCTTGCGCCAGAACATAAATATCCTACTGTAGATGGTATTGACAAGATCATATCAACAGAGATTCAAGATGCAGAGACAGATCCAAACTACTTTGAAGCAGTTAAAGCTTTTATGATTCATGGTCCATGTGGTTTGGAAAAACCAAATTCACCTTGCATGGAAAATGGAAAATGTATTCGACACTATCCTAAGAAGTTTGTTTAATCAACTACAATAGATCAACATGGTTATCCTATTTATAAAAGGCGCGATAATGAATAGACAATAGAGGTATCTGGAATCCAATTGGATAACAAGTACGTTGTGCCTCACAACAGATTCTTATTGCTGAAATATGGTGCTCTGTAACTGTGGAATGGTGTAATCAATCAAGATCTATAAAATATTTATTTAAATATGTCAACAAAGGTAGTGATAGAGTAATAGCTTCTTTTTATTCAAAGTCAAATGATGAGAATGAAAGTGTTATGATGGATGAAATAAAAATGTTTTATGATTGTCGATACATATCTCCATGTGAATCTGCCTGGAGAATTTTTGCATATGACATACATTACCGAAAACCTTCAGTTGAGCGATTGAGTTTTCATCTTTCTGCTCAACAATCAGTTTTATTTGAAGACAATGACACATTAGAGGAAACTGTTAACAAAGCTACTGTGAGGGAATCGATGTTTGTTGCATGGTTTAGAGCTAACAGAAAATATGATAAAGCTAAGGAATTAACATACCTGGAGTTTCCTACATACTTTGTCTGGAAGCGTACTGCTAGAATGTGGGAGCCAAGGAAAACAACTTCAGTAATTGGAAGACTCTTTTTTGTTCCGCCATCGTGTGGTGATCTATATTACTTGCGAATGCTTTTGAATGTTGTGAAAGGACCGCAGAGCTATGAAGATATAAGAACATACAAAGACGTGGTGTACCATTCTTTCAGGGATGCTTGCTATGCACAAGGTCTATTAGATGATGATCAGGAATATGCTGATGCCATTGATGAGGCCAGTCACTGGGGTTCTGGCTTTTATCTGCGTAAACTATTTGCTACTCTACTATGGTCAAACTCCATGGTTAGGTCAAGAGTTGTCTAGAATAAATGTTGGATCCTTTTATCAGATGGAATACTTTATGATCAAATGAAGGCATTTAAAAACCCAGGTTAAAAAATGGTGATCCTGTTGTGCTTCAGCAATCAGCCATTTCTTTTTTCAAGAATCTTTTTTGCATTGCAAAGTTGATCTAGTTGTGGATTGTATGGGAGATCTCCTTGTTCCTCACTTAAGTTAAAAAGCTTGTGATTCTCATACCAAGCCGGTTACTATGATGGAAGTGAAGCTTGCAGTTGATTCTATGGGTTCCTTCAAGGCTCCAAGTCCAGATGGTTTCCAAGCTTGCCTCTTCAAAGAATATTGGAATATTGTTGGTTATGAAGTTTGGAATACTGTGAAATTGGCCTTCTTGGGTGAGCCTCTGCGTCCCTTGCTTCTTGAAACTCTTATTGTTCTTATTCCCAAATATAATTCGCCTACTAGAATGAAAGATTTACGCCCAATTAGTCTTTGTAATGTCATTTATAAAATTGTAACTAAGATTTTTGTTTCTCGCCTTTGTCCTTTTTAAAATGCCATTATTAATCCTAATCAGGGTGGTTTTATTCCGGGTAGAGGGGCTCCTGATAATATCATTGTTGCTCAGGAGATGCTTCATTTCATGAAGAGAAAAAAAAATAAAAAAGGGTGTTCTTGCTTTTAAAATTGATTTAGAAAAAGCGTATGATAGAGTTGATTAACGCTTCTTGGAATATACTTTAAGCTGTTTTGGTTTTCCGGTTTTCTCTATACGGCTTCTTATGAATATTATTAAGGCACCTTCTTTATCTTCGTTGGGGAACGACTCAAAATTGGACCCGATTCACCCTTGTCATGGCCTCACACAAGATGACCCAGTTTCTCCTTATCTTTTTGTTATCTGTTTGGAAATCCCGGCTTGTTTGATTTCTAAGTAGGTGAATGATGGAACTTGGGATCCAGTGGCAGTTTCTAAGGCAGTTTCTAAAGGAGGTCCTAGAACCTCTCACCTTATATTTGCAGATGACCTTCTTCTTTTCTGCAAGGCAAGGAAGACTCAGATTCAATAGGTTATGTACTCTTTGGAATTATTTTGAAAAGTTTTAGGTGTGCAAGTTGACATTGAGAAATTTAAAGCTATGTGCTCCCATAATGTTTCGAATGTTAAGAGAGAAATGGTTACTGGAGCTTCTCAAATTCGATTTACTCAGAATTTGAGAAGATATTTGGGTGTGAACCTTGATCATTCTAGAGCCTCTAGAGTGGCGTGCCAAAACATTTTGAATAGAATTAAGTCTAGGCTTTAAGGTTGGAAAGGTAGACTATTGAATAAAGCTTTGCCTTATTAAATCTATTGGAACTTCTCTCCCAATTTATCATATGCAGGCTAGTATTTTTCCTCCTTCTGTATGTTCAAAGATTGATACGATGATGCATCAATTTCTTTGGAAAGGCAAAATTGGGGAAATGGCTTTAAATCTAGTGAGCTGAAAAAAATTGTTGCTCCTAAGAAATATGGG
>JASCZI010181329.1:93955-128225 GCA_036250425.1 Stylosanthes scabra | reverse complement strand
TCCAAGTTGTTAAGCCTCAATTCCATCCAATAATCAAGGGCATAATTGGAAGATTGAAGATAAGATTGATTGAAGATCAAGAGAAGAAGATAAAGCTTTGTAACTACAGAAGATAAGATTAGGATAAGATTAGGATTAGATTAAGATAAGATTAGATTTTGATTTGAATTAAGATTAGGATTAGATGAAGATAAGATTAGATTTTGATTTGAATTTAGATTAGGATTAGATTAAGATAAGGTTAGATTTTAAATTTGAATTTAGATTAGGATATATATAAAGAGTGATTTACCACTATGGTAGATTACACTCAGCACAGATTTGTTTCTCATAATTCTTAGATCTAGTTTTTATTATGCATTGCTAAACTACTCCATTGTTAAGGGTGAGGAGCTCTGTTCACCCAGCATGAGGTAGTCACTATGTACATTCGATTATTAATTCATTGAGGTATTTTCAGTTATCTTCTATGCCTGATTTAATTTTCTGTTCTTCATCTCAATAGTTTAGAATCACTGAGAGGTGTTCTTAACTTGTCTAGGGCTAGATTAATTAGATTGAGAGATCTATTAAGTTATGCTAGCTGGAAATTGAATCACATAATCAATTAAGTCTAACTAGAGATAGTCAAGTTAATTGTTATGCAACTAAAATTCTGTGGGTTAAAATTGGATTAAAATTAGCTTGGATAGAGTGACATTTAATACAATCTAGGATCACTTTTGAGACTCATAAGGATTAGAATCTGATTTAGATCTTCATTTATTCACCTGATTGATTGACTAAGAGATTAGCTTTTGATTAAGTAGATAGAAACTAAGTTACTAAGAGATTAGGGCTTAGTTACACTAGATTCGTTGTGCTTGATAACTAGGAACCTAGAATTGATATTCGAATGTATGCATTGGCCCTCAAGGGAAAACATCTCCAAAGCTCTTAACATCTCATTCCATTGATTTAATCTCAAGTAATTTTCTGTTCTCTTTACTCATTAATTTCGTGTTTTACACCACCATTCTCTTCAAGTTTTATTTTGATCTGATTAGAATAATTAATAGATAGTATTGCCTGGTCCTTTATTCCTCGTGGGAACGATACCCACTTCCCCGTGGTATTACTTGTACGAATCGGTGCACTTGCCGAGATCGGAGCGTATCACCCTCGACGACATGGAGCTCTGCGGGCCCGCCCTGGTGCTGCTAGCTCGCCTGGTTGCTCAAACGGTGCAGGTGACGCTGGAGGAGTCGGCAGACGGGCAGGCTCCATGAACGATACGTCCCAGGAGGCACCCAGCACATGTGATGCGGATCGAGGAGTCCCACCAAGAGCCATAAAAAGATGTTACGGACCGGACATAGTCTCGTTTAGGTCCAGATGAACCGGAGAGCCATCGAACTCCGTGTCCGGCCTGTAACCACTGCTGCCCTCGCGCATGATGTCGCTAATCAACTGCTCGAATCCAGGGCTATGTAGGCCGTCCAGAAACGCCTGCTGCGACGGGGAGCTCAGGGTCGACGGGATAGTAGTCCCCTGGGTCTGAGGGGTGGGTGAGAGGTAAGCCTATGAGCTTGTCCCCGCCTCCTGTACCGGCTGACTGGTGCTGGCACCGCACTGAGTTTGCTGGGCAGGCGCCGTGCCACCCCCTCCCTGCGGCCTCTACAAGCTCTGTCGCCTCTGCGGGGTCTGCCCGCCCCTCTCCGACATGCATAGCTCACAGGCATGCGCCTATACTTCTGCGTCGGTGGCGCGGCCAGCGCATCCTCAGCCATCATGTCGTCCAACCACTGCCAGTCCCGAGCAGTGGTCCTCGTCCCAACCATCATCCTCCTCGCAGGTCGCCTGTTATCCGGTACATGAGGCACGTCAGGGCGCGCTGGATGTGGACCTGACTGTCTCTGTGTGGCCTCAACCGGGATCTCGTCGGGTGGTAAATGATGGGAATGATCAGCGGGGACAAGGTACCTGTTACCGGCGTGGATCTACCACAGAATAAAGTCTGCAGTGGGGCCGGGATCAGCAGACGGTACAACCTCAAACACCTGCTGAAACCTGCATGCCCACAAACACGTTGCATAACGTAAATTACGAAAAAATAAGTCAAAGTAAACCGGAAACCATAAATTAAACCATACCTAGTTGCCCATAGAGCATGCCAGCGTTGAAAGGTCTACAGAAACCACTGGTCATTCTTGTCGGATGTGGGGAGATACCTATACCACCTGATAGTACCACAAATACGTTAACCAAGCAGCATAAAATAAAACACAAGTAAAAATTAGACAACGAAACAAATAAATTGGTTTACTTAGAGGCCAATGGCCACTCAAAGTCGTTGAAAGTGGGATGGCGAAGGAGGGGAAACCGCCAGAAAATCCAGCTCTGCAGCAGGTCCAACGGCCCTGCAATCTGGACGACATTCCTGTTGGCTGCTCGACACAGGTTCTTGTACAGCCAGGCTAGCACTGCGGACACCAACTGTATCGACCTAGATCGTCGATTCGCAGCAGATAAGGAACCCAGCGGACATGAGCCCGAGCTCTGGTCTTGTCCCCGAAAAGACAGATCCATAGCAACATCCAGATGTAAGCTCTGGCATGCATGAGGACCATCTCCTCGGTCGGATGGTCAGGGAGAACTCCGAAGGTGCTCCTCAACCATGAGAATGTCACGGTGCACTGATCCGCGGCCGGCTCTGCAGGTGGCTCTCCGAACATCTCCCGGAACCAGTCCCATCGGGCTCTCCCTGTACCCTCTGGCATCATGTTCTGGAAGTCCCAAAGGCAGCCACTCACAGGTTCACCGTCGATGGGGAGACCCAGCTGGTACGCGACGTCCTCGAGGGTGATGGTGCACTCGCCCCACGGCATGTGGAACGAATGAGTCTCCGGTCGCCACCTCTCTACGAAGGTGCTGATGAGCGGCTCGTCAATCTTGAACCAGCGCTCGGTCAGTCGTGCAACCGGGAGCAGACCGGCCCACTGCAAGAATGGCTCAGCGCGTGTATCTAGGGCCATCCCAATCTGCCGGCGGACGGTGACGATACATCTATCCTTCTGCGTTGAATAGGAACAAGTATTGAATCAGGAAAAAAATGGGCAGTTCGCAACGATCAGTTAAAGCTAAACAGAATATTGATACGAAACTCACACGTAAACCCGTAAATAGGTCACGGTGAAGCTAATAACATTTAATTACACCCTAAACAGTAACACGTAAACCCTAAACCATACTAAAACCTACACTAAATCACCCTAACCAGTAAAGCACATCTAACTAACAAATAAATCACATGTAATTAACAAATAAATCACATCTAAATTAAATACATTAAAAAGAAAAAAACTTACATTGTCGTGGACGTTATGGGCGACGTGTGAAATGTCATTGAGGCGGTATATCGCTCGCCTGTCCTCTGCGGCAATCTCCTTGATTGATCGCTCTTCCATGATGAGTACTCAAAAGATCTCTCAAACTTTTCCTCTGACTTCTCTCTAAAAAATTTTTTACTTCTCTCTCTAAAGACCAACCACTATCAATCCGAATGACCCTGCCACGAATTTTATAGGTTTTTTTTAAGACCTGAATCCGTGGCAGGGTGCCACGGATCCCCCTTTGCTCATATTAACACTTAATCCGTGGCAGGGTGCCACTGATCCTACACAATGCTTTATAAATTGTTCTGAATCCGTGGTGGGGTCCAACGGATTCAAGAAATCCCTACACCCTACCGCGAATTTCATATAAATTTGAAACGGTGTAATCTGATCAATTTTCTCGTTTTAGTGTAATCTAATAATTTTGGTTTCATGTTGGAGTATAACAGTAACTTGCCCTATGTTTTATGCATAATATTTATTAGCTTAAATATTTTAATAAATTTCATTTTTATGCTTTTTAATTATTATTTTTGTTTTATTTTCACTCTTTCTCAAATAATAATTTTTCCTATTGAACAATAATAATAAGGGGGAAGACATTCCAATAACCATGTTAAAGTAGAGATTTTTTATTTTGTTCATTGATTAAAGTTATAGTATTTTAAATTTTTTATATAGCATATTTTAAAAATGTAGATTTTATTTAAGAGTGTGGCTATTTTGGCTAAATCATTAGTTTAGCTTTAATACTAATATTTTGCATATTTATTTATAAATTTATAAATGAAACAATTTTTAAATATTTTAAAAATTTATTTATAATTCAACATTTCTCTAATCTTTGACAAGACACAAAAAAAAAATAAAAAAATCTTTGACAATCTTTTCATTGGAGCTGCTCTAATAATGAACTTCACCGACTGTTTAACAATTGCGTCTGTGACAATTAACCTGTTATATACGAAGTATCGATGCCTTCTTATATATTAATTGATTGGATGATAAAATTTAATCCACTATACAAAATTTTCAGAATAGCAACTGATTTTGGCATTTAAAAAATTTAGTCGCTAATAATGAGGATTTAGCAATTGATAATATTTTCAGATAACCAAAACAAAGTTAATCGCTAAATTAGTCACTAGCTAAATGAACTAATAATGTAATTATTATAGAGTTTAATTTTGATGTATTGACGGTGTAAAGAGTTTTATACAGTCATTCAATCAGATTTATGCATTTATTTAATTTTAGAAGTAATGAATTTAAAAATTAATTATTCTTGATAATGTAGTAACATCTGATTGAATTGACGATATATGGAAATTAAATTCATTATTATATATATAATTGTTGCTATGATGACTTTATTAGATAAACTAATAAAAAACAAGATTGGAAGTTGAACGTCCCTCAATATTATTATTAGTGTCTGAATTGAGGCTAAGCATTTTTTTATTGTTGTTTGTTTGAAACGGAACCTTCTTTTAGTGGTATTTGTTAAGATTTGACTTCTATATGCTTTATTGGATGTCGTTAAATGTTTTGGTTAGAAGCTGAACTTCTCTACTTTTGTACTGAGGCTGAGCCTCCTCCTTTTTTGCTGATTATGTTAAGGCGGAGCTTTCTTGTGTTTTAATGTTTAAGATGATTTATGTAAATAATAAATTATATGAGGCGATATGCATAAGATAAAGAATAAGAGACTTCTATCTATTATTGTAATTTTTTTATTGAAGATATATTTTTTATTATTGTAACTTTGAATTCTTTCTTGGATCCTTGATGGTAATGTCAAAGGAATTTAAGAAGGTTTCTAACTCCTTCCCAATTGAATCTAGACTCTTAAACTATATAAAAAATAATAAAAAATGAAATATGTAGATGATTATTTATTAGTATATTCATTAATAATTTAAAGGATTTTTCACCTAAATAAGTTTTTTATTTTTATTTTTTTGTGACACCTAAATAAGTTATTCAGAAACCAACAACGTTACTTGATTGTTTTAAACCATTTTTTAAATATCAACAATACTAGATAATCAATAAAAATTCAATCAATCTCAACCAATAACTTAAATTAGATGTTCTATTTCTTTAAGTTTCAGATATTTTTTAGGTTTCGGATGTTCTATTTCTTTTGGTTGATTATTGGTTGCTTTAGGTTTCAGATGTTCTACTGGCTTTTATTATTATCCATACATAATAGTTACGCATGTTCTATTTTTTGTTGGCTGATTTGTTGGTTAGGAAAATATTAGTTATCTATATTTTCCCTTTAAATATTGAGTTTAATTTTAATACACTGATGGTGTAAAGAGTTTTACATAGTCATTCAATCTGATTCATGCATTTATTTGACTTTAGAAGTAATGGGTTTGAATATTAATTGCTTTTGATGATGTGGTAACATCTGATTGGATGTATGTATAAAACTTTTTTACACTAACGATGCATTGAAATTAAATTCTTAAATATTTCCCCTCTATTATTTTATATAAATCGTGGAAGAATGAAGTGATTTACCATGTTATCCTACTAGAATTTAATCTTGTGTGTGGTTACGTTGCCAATATTTAGTCTAGTGGGTTTTTTGCTCACGAATTGTACACCACACAATGACACAAAGAACCCTTTTAAAGGAAGGGTAGTGCGATTATTATACAAGATCTAAGGCTGTGAAACAAGTTAGATACATTTCGATTTGATCCCTTTAGCCGGAATTTTTTTTGTTTAGCCCGAATTTTAAATAGTATAAATTTAAACTAAAATTTATTTATTTAGATGGATAAATGAATTGAACCGAAGAATTTAGCCCATTTAACCACTCTAACAAGATCCCAATTTCTGATAGACAAATTTTGTGAATTTGATTCTTTCCCAATAAGAACCAGGGATTGCAAGGCGAAGAATATAACCAAACCAAAGTCTTGTGTGCCTCTTGATTTAACTTGGTACCCAGTACATTCTTTTTTGGGCCCAATCGGCCTGTCAACGTCACATGAACATGATGGGTCAAAGCCCATACTAAGCACCTCACCAAAACAACCCCACACTAAGCATTCCTGATATAAAAAAAAAAAACATACTAAGCATTCACTCTTAAAGTCCAGAAACAAGCCTTCACTCTTTGAACTTTGTTTTATCAGAAGCCCAAAAAAAAGCCTCTGTTTTATCATGCGTTAACCAAGAATTTTTTTTTTTTCATAATTCAGCATTTCAGCTCTCTTAAGTGTTAAGTCTTATTATCGTTTTTTTAAAAATAAAAAATTAAAAAGTAAAATGTGAAAACAAACACACACAGACGTATTGCCCAAGAAAATAAAAAGCCAAATCAGTTTGATTCTGTTGAAAAGAAATGGAATAAGTTATTCCAAAAAAAAACTTTATCGAAAGCATTTTAGGTGTATTATGATATATTGTAATCTAATAATTTTAATAGTTGATTTTAATATATATATTTCATAATAATTTTAAAATTAAAATTAATGATTGAAATCAATAAATTATCATGAACGTTTATGAATGATTATGTGTTCTTTTAAATTATTTAGATGATCGTAGGAACTCTGGAAGCATGGAAAGTGGAAAGTGCGATGTTTTGTAGCCACAGCTTTAATTTATTAATGGAACCAATGCAAGCCAAATTGTGCTAAAGCCTATGATAATCATTTAGTGGTGTAATAATTCTCAATATGCTGGAATCTTCCACAGAACTGCTTCACAACAATATGATGCTTTATTGTTCATTTTTCCAAACTTTCGCTAAAAGAATTAATTTTCAATTGGGTGATTGGAATTTCATTTTTTTTATTAAGATGATTTTTAAAGTTTATTTTAACTATAATTAATTCTCTAAGTTTAAAAATGTATTCCATTTTAAGTCAAATTTTATCACTTATATGTTAATATATATCATGTCGATATAAAGGATGATGCCACAATAATACTAAAAACAACCTTATTTGATTAATAGTGTTTAAATTCAATTGAAATGAGGTTGTTTCAAAAGGTATTTAAAGAAAAAGTTTCTTATTAAATATTTTTTGGAGTGACGTTGTTTCGACCTAATTTTAAGATAAATCATAAAATAGTACATTTTTTGTATTTATTGTAGCAGTCATCCATTTATATCAGTACAATATTAACATATGACTGATATAAATTATCTCAGAAGCTAAAATGAAATACAATAATTCTAAACTTTGAGAACTAATAGAGTTAAAATAAATTTTAAGGACTATTTTTGTAGATGAGTGAAACTTAAGTGACTAATTCAAAAAAAAAAAAACAATAGTAAAGGTGCAGGTACGACAATTTAAAATTATTTAATTTAACTTAATGTGTATAATTTTATATATATAATATTTGTAAATATATATTTATTATATTTAATATTATATATTTACTTTATTGATAATTAATGAACATAAATAAATTTCAAAAAGGTAAAATTATAAGCCACCAACATTTTTCAAAATTGTTAAGTACGGAAATACTTAACGATTGCCCAAAGGACTTTCGAGTGTGAGGGACTAGACAAAGAGAACCAGATAGAGAGAATGTGCCTTCCGAGGGGCGAAGCACCCGGAAGAGTCCGAGAGCTATTGTCGAGAAAGGGGATTGATATATGTAAAGAATAGCCCTAGAGGTCCAAAATTAGGATTATGGAGCTCTAGGTCAAATATGGGGGAAGGGTTTAGAGAATGCGTACCTTGAGGGGGTGCTGCCCCCTGCTTATATAGTATTGGGTGGTTAAGATTCGGATTGGATTTCTTCATGATCCTATCGAATCTTTCCTTTTTTAGTCCGATCTTTGATCCTTTTAGGTTGATCCTTGACTTATGGACCAAGTAAGTTGATTACTTGTTTTAATGGATTGGGCCTTACTGGGTCGGTCCGTAACATTGCCCCCACTCAGGAAATGAATGTGTGCATTCGATTTCCGAGTAGTTCTTGTTTTTTCATTCAGTGTTTCCGGGTACTTTGATTGTTTCTCTTTATGATCTTTCGAGAGGTATTTTAACACTTCTTTTAAGAAGGTGTTAGTACCTTTTTCCGGGAAGTTTTGATGTTTCTTTCTCAAGAGCATTCCTAGAATTCTTTTCGAGCAACTTTATCGGCCTCTTCTCGGAAGGTGTCTTTTTCTTCTATGAAGACGCGAACAACCTTCTTTCCGGGTAGTTACATGTAACCTTCTTCAGAAGTTAATGTATTTTTATTCCGGGGTGAAGTGTTACGTGTCGTTGTTTGATTTGCTGACGTGTCATAGTAATGATTGCTCTTATTTGCCCCCTAAACCTTGACAGACTTGGTTAACAAGCTCTCTTGGGGTTCATTTCTTCTTCTTCTTCTTCTTCTTTTATCTCTCTTCTTGCTAGGGATTTTTACTAGTGCTCCGGCCACTGCTTCTTTTGTGGCGGCCAAGTAGAGAATAAGAGGTTTTTCCTCTTCCGCCTTTGAAAGCTTTTGAAAGCTCTTTTGCATTCGTCTATCTACTTGAACTTTGCTTCTTTTTTCATGAGTTTGAACAGCGGTGCTGCTTTTATTGCAGAGGTTGCTAGGAATCTTGAGAGTGCTGTCAGCCGTCCGCTTTAGGCTTTGCATTTCTTTTAATGATTCCAACTGCTTCATAGAGATGATGGCTTGACATCTCTTTGGGTTAATCTCAATTCCTTGACTGGTTAACATGTAGCAGATGAATTTTCTGGCTTCAACCGCAAAGCTGCACCTTGCTGGGTTGAGCCGCATTTAGAGTTTCCTGAGTTTGCTGAAAACTTTCTTTAAGTTTGGGATGAAGTTTTCTTTAGCCTTTGACTTAACGAGCATGTAGTCCACGTATACTTCTAATATGCCTCTTATTGGATCTTTGAACACCTTATCCATGAACCTTTGGTAGGTTCTAGACTTGCTTCCTTACTTTAGAGGCTTTTTTGGGTTCATACGCCGCCACTTTTGTGCTACCGGTTTGTTTCCGGGAAGGCAGACAGCTTGTGGTTGGAGGAATTTGGATCTATTCCTGGCATGTCGGCTACTGCCCAAGCAAACGAATTCACGTTTCTTTTAAGAAGTGAGTTAGATGCACTTTCCGCCATGTTTTTTGTTTTTTGCTTTCGTTGTAGCCTGTACGTCTTCTGGCCCGATTTGAACTTTTCAGCTCTCTCGGTGGCTGTGTTTTTTCCGGTATTTTTCTACCGGGTGGTTCTAAGTCAGCGAGATGGACTCTGCCCGCCATTTCCGGCTTTGGTAGCTAATCTTTGGAATCGTGCTTTGTGGCGATATGGTACTTTTCTGCTTCCGATTAAGCTCCTCTGAGGACTTCAACCTCGTCATCATCAGTGATGAATTTCCTAGTGTGGATGGATGTAGTCATGATGGTTCCGACCTTATACATGGTGGGCCTTCCTAGTATTTTATTGTATGCAGAGTTGTGACTTACCACTAGCTCTCTAACTTTCGTTTTCTTTGTATCTGGAGGGTTCATGATGGTGAACCACAAAGTAACGAAGCTATCTGGGTTAATCTCTTTCCGAGACATCTAAATAAGTCGTCGGAATGAGCCTTTAGGTCTTTCTTAGTGAGCCCAGGTGCGTCAAAGCATCTCCGAAATAGAATGTCGGATGAGATTCCTTCGTCTACGAACACTCTTCGGATCATAGTGTTGATTGTGACTACGGGAATCACCAGGGATTGGCTTCTATCGTCGGTGGCTACCATAGGGGGTGGTTTGCAGACTAGGGCTCTCGGCATTACTTTGACAGCCAGGCACGAGCTTCGACTTCTTTTAGTCACTTTTTAGATGGGGGTTCCCTCTTCCGGGATTCCCTTGAGACTATTGCGATTTGCCGATGCACACGGTGCCCTTTAGGGTCGTCTTTCTCCGGCCTGTCTATTCTTTGTCTTAGTCTTATGTTCTTCATCTCTTTGCTTTTGCCTGTCCACATATTCATGGACTTTATGCCTTATGGATTTGTTTGACGAGCTTCTAGAAGGTCTCCGCAGTCTTTGGTGTCATGCCCCGAGACTTTGTTGTACTTGTAATAGCACTTTTGTTGAAGTGCTTTCTGTTTTTTCTGACCCTGGGAGCGGGTATTCTTTTCTTTTGAAAGACTTCATGCAATAACTAAGTTAGCGAAACATTGAATATCATGCAGTAAGCTCAGTTTGGCCGCCATTTAACTATGTTCCGTTCGTCCCATGAGCTATTCTTCCGGGTGCTTTCTTTGTGATCCGATTGGATTTTTGGATTTGTACTTTCGGATTCTTTCTTTTCATTCCGATGGAATTTTTTCCGGACCTTTATCATTTTCTTGTTGCATATAGTCATGGGAGCATTCCTGGATCTCTTCCATAGATTTCGGGGGTCTTTTTTGTTAGACTTTTTATGAATGGTGTGTTTTCTCCTAGGTCTTTTAGCAAAGAGCCGAGTACTGCTTATGATTGTAAGCTTCTCGATCTGTGTGCTCTTGACGTTGAAGTGGTCTAGGTATACCCTCGGAGAGTTTCCTCTGGCTTCTGTATGATTGGATGCAGGTTGAAACAGATCTTTGGCAATTTCTTTAGTGGTAAAGTTTTGTATTTAAGTGCTTCGAGCGCACTTTCTCCGTTTGCCAGTGGTTAAAGTGTTGAATCGAATTTGGTGTATTTGGGTGTACACTTTCAATTTTTGGTTGACAAAGGCTTTTGCTAAGCAATGTGATTGCTTTTTGCTAGTACATCAAACTTTTTCGAAGCTATGCAAATGGTGCTCTTTTTGGGGATAACCTTATTGGTTATCACTTTTAGGAAAGGAGTATGCTTCTCTTTCTTCGCACTAACAGGTGCTTGGAGACTGGTTGTAAGGACTTGCATGATTGTGCGTATGACAACTTTGTCCTTTGCAATAGAGGATGAAAATCGATCATGTGCATCATTAGTTTCTCCTCACGGGAACTATTAGTGCATGTTTTTCTACTAAGGATAAAGGTTGTCTTTACGGTGTTATCATTCCCTCTTGTGGGGGATCACCTCGGAGGGATGATTTGTGCTAGTATCTCGTTCTCTTTCATGGGGAATTAGCCCGGATGTCGCGGTTTTATGTTGATATCACGCTCTCTCTTGCGAGGATCTTCCATGGACCATCTCGGAGGGGTGATTTGTTCTTTAGTTGCTTGTCTTTGTTGACAGTGATTTTAAGTTCCGAGGTATCCTCTTTGCACTAGGTTCATGCGCATGGAGTGTGTGCTCTTTTAGAGCTTCAACTTCCATAGGCTTTCCCCACTTTGATCATGAAGCCTTTTGGGGTTCTCCCATTGTGGGGCTGTTGCTAATTGCTTCCTCTTTTCTTTGTAAAGCAGCTTCTAAGTAGTGCTCTTTGTTATCCCTTAGTTCGGGATTTATTTAGTTTTTTGTCCATTTTCTTGAACTATATTTTTTTTTACGACAACTCATCCTCCGGGTGATTAATCCGACATGGTGCCTTGGTGTCTGATTCACAGTACTTTTTAGATAGGTGGCAGCTCATCCGCTGGGGGATCAGCCCAGGGTGGTGCCGTTGGTGTCTGGTTTATATAGTGGTGGTTTGCTATGACTCGGAAGAGATCTTATTGGGATCTTATCAAATCTTTCCTTATTTGGCTAGAGCCTTTATTCTTGTTGGCCAAGCATCTTTTCAGGGTGCTTTTGATTTTTTTACCGCTTTTCTGTTTGTGGCCTTCCCTTAACCTTTATTGTGCTTAATTTTTGGCACTTAGACTAGTTTTGGCACTTGATTGTGCTTATTTCTAGACGAATTCCTCTTTGCGCTTAGTTTTTACGCTTTAGAGTCATCTTTGGCATTTAGCTATGCTTTTTTGTATCTTGGGCACTTATAGTGTTTGTGCTTTATGTGAAGTTTGCTTGTCGCGATGTCTTGAATTTGACTATCGGAGTGCATAACTTGTTTGTTTGCAGCTCAGCACCGGGTGATTAGTCCGGTGTGGTGCCGTGGTGCTTGTTCCGACCACTTTATAGGTTGCCCTTTGGGTTCGAGTTTAAAGCCTTTGTTTTGGCTACCGGGCTCTTTTTGTTCTCTTCTTTGAGATTAGAAAGGTTGCATGATACAACTTGAAGCCTTTTGGCGTTCTCCTGTTGTGGCCTCTGTTGATGTTTGGTGCACCACTTATTTTGGGCTTGTGGTCTTTTGTCGGTGTTTGGTTCACCGCTCATTTTAGACCTGTCGCCTCTGTCGATGTTTGGTTCATCGTTCTTTTTGGACTTGTTAGCTTTTTCTTGAAGCTGGACTCTCTTTCTTCTTCTCTTATTTCAGAGATTAAATCGATGTCCATCATCTTTTTCTTTTTATGTTGTTTCTTCCGGGATGTAAGGTATCATCCGGGCGGTTTTTTCTATGATTTTTATTGAAATCATAGCTTCCGCTCATAAGCTAGCCGGAAATCTGTCATACCGGTTGTTGAATGTACGAAAGTTCTGTACGCCTATGGTACACTTCCGATCTGTTTTGCCTTAGCTTACCTTTTCTCTTTTTACAATATATAATTTTTGAATTTCCACAATATGAGAAAAGAGAATAAATGGAGATAACATGCCTTTGATATGGTGGCAAATGCTCCTCAACATGCATAATCCAATGTATTTTATATGTATGCATTGTATATGTACATATATATATTCATTTACGTACGTATATATATATTTATTATGTACCATGAGAATGTATGTTAAGATTGGTTCTCCTATTATCATCATGTGCTAAAGTTTGCTAATCATTATTGCAGTAGATTAAAATTTTCTACCGCTTGTAGCGAAAATATTTAGCATGTGTTATTAGTTTGAGAATTGACTCGTAAGAAATCTAAAATATATTTAAAAAGACGGGCTTTTTAAGATATCACCTGAAACTCATCAGAATTAATCCTTTCAACAATAAGGATTTGTTGCTTTTTTTAAGAGCTCCAGTCGCTCTCTCTTTTCGGCCTCTTCGAGTATCGCTCGATGTCTATTTGCCATCTCCTCTGCTCTCTTTATTGCTTCAATTTCAACGGCGGCTTCCCGAGTTTGTCTCTCTAGGAGGTCTCTCAGGGCCTTTTCCGATTCTTGAATGAGCTGGTCCTTTGAGATCACGCCTTTCTCCAGGGTGATCTGGATCTCACTATTGTCGTCACCACCTTTGTTGTTGTGCGAGATTTCCACCATCTTTTATTTGGAAGTTCAGGGTTTGTCTCTTTTCTTTCTCAGAGCTAGGTCCCCACAGACGGTGCCAATGTTAAGTACGGGAATACTTAACGATTGTCCAAAGGACTTTCGAGTGTGAGGGACTAGACAAAGAGAACCAGATAGAGAGAATGTGCCTTTCGAGGGGCGAAGCACCCGGAAGAGTTCGAGAGCTATTGCTGAGAAAGGGAATTGATATATGTGAAGAATAGCCCTAGATGTCCAAAATTAGGATTATGGAGCTCTAGGTCAAATATGGGGAGAAGGGTTTAGAGAATGCGTACCTTGAGGGGGTGCTGCCCCTGCTTATATAGTAACGGGTGGTTAAGATTCGGATGGGATCTCTTCATGATCCTATCGAATCTTTTCTTTTTTAGTCCAATCTTTGATCCTTTTAGGTTGATCCAAGTAAGTTGATTACTTGTTTGAATGGATTGGGCCTTATTGGGCCGGTCCGTAACAAAAATAATTATAACGAGTGTTAAATTAGTTTGTATTAAAACTTTTGTTTTTGGACGTGTTTTAAAACTTGAAAGTAAGACTTTTGATTAAAATAACACAGCTTTCCGTCAACCAAGACACGTGCTTCATAGTAGCAAATTAATTAACGAAAGTATTCTATTTTTCCATGAAAAAGAAAACCTTTTCCTCTTTTTATTTATTTTTCCCAACGTAACAATAATAGACGCAATTTGTTAGAGGAAGAAACGCTTTTGTCTTTACAAGGTCTTCCTGAATGTGTGGTCCAGAAGCTTTGTTTACCCCAAAAAAGGAAAATTATAAAAAGGGAAAGAAGAAAGCAACATGACAAATAAATAAGTAAATAAAAGCCCTAATTTTGTGGTCGATACAATGTACGTCCATCTTCTAATTAAAAAAATTTGTAGCATTATTCTAATAATTGCAAATATGCTCGCATTGCTTGGAATAAATGACTTTTCATGTCCAAAAGAGTGAGAATCTTTTCTTTTTTTAGGCTTAGTTTTTGAAATGTTAAAATTCCAACAATATTAAGTAATTCTTTATTATTGATAAATGGAATTATATTGACTCCTCTGGAATGTTGATAGTCATTTTCATATCTGATTTTACATGTAGATATTGTTTGATAGGACTTCTCAAGTTTCTTGTAATGGAATGTCTCAACACTCAATTGTTCTTATTACTAATATACTCAATTTGCTTATTGAGAATATTTATTTACGTTCACTTCAATCCACTCAATTTAGAATTCTGTAAAACAAACTCAAAATTAGTTGCTCACGTGTTGGTTTAAGGAAATATCAAAAGTTTGAATATCCCCCAGTGTATATAGCAATGTAGTAATGAAAGATAAATTTTTAAATAGAATTTTGATGCACAATTAATCATAAACTCTAAACACACAAAAAAAATATTAGTTAAATGTATATATATTTTGTCTAATCAAATTATTTATATTATATCAAATAAAAAATTATTTTAATGTTAAATAAAAATTTATTTTAATGCTATTTTTTATATTATTTAACTATATTTTGTCTTTTTTTTGTAGGATATATATTTTGTTTTTATTAACTATATATTTTACAAGCCAACTGCTCATTTGGTGTAAATTTTGTTGCTAGACTTTCTCTTTTCTATAACTTTGAGTTCAAAACTTCAATGTCCAAAAAAAAAAAAAACTATATATTTTATAATACAAAAATCATTAAAACAAAATTGAAATATAAGGTGCTTTTAATACTAAGAAGCGAAACATAATAGATAGAGTAATGCTAGGGAATCAACGTTAGGGGACCAATAGGGAGTCAATAAGTGTGAATAGGAAAATAATGAATGGTAAAAGAGGAGATAGAAAAAAAGAAAAAATAATATTGACTCCCTATTGTCTCCCTAGTATTGACTCTCAAGACTTTCTTTGATGGATGTCATTGAATTGTTTTTTTTTTTTTTTTGGTTTTCTTATCATTGAATTATTTAAACTTGAAGGGAAAAATTCCGTTGCGAAAAATAAAACAGAAATTTAATAAAGAAGTGATGGGAAGGGACACATGCACAAAAAAGACGTAGGGACAAGAATGTTTGAGGATGATACTAATTGTATATTAATTACTAACCACAAGATAAAGGGAATTAGCTTGTGGATAAAAGTGGCCAAAGGTTCAATTCCAAGGCTCTACGACTCTTCTGGCGGAGATTATTTTCCATCGATATTTATTTATTTTAATCATTACTTTTAATCATTAACTTTTAACACTATTTTTAATTTATAGTTTAATATATATTTTAACCAATACTTTTCAATAATAATAATTAAATGATGATTATAATAAATAAAAATGGGTAGCCATCTAACCTTCCTCTTTTTAAATCGTTGACCTAAACATAGGTTCTTAGATAATATATTAACTAACTCTATATTTTAAAGCTTTTCAAAACCAACTAAATTTTATTTTAATAGAAAATTAACTGGCGTTTTAGCTTATTAGCTAGTTCCCCAAACATTTTTATTTTAATTTGTCAATTATTTTTGTCATGTATTTTGTCAAATTTAGCATTAGATTCTGCTGGTCCTTTTCGACCATTAGATTGTCCCCAAACATTTTTTGCCATAAAAAAGCAACCAATAGAGTGAAAAAGTAGAGAGAGTTAATCAACTTTAAATTTATAACCTTTATTTAACAGAAAATTCTCAATAAAACTAATGACTAATCTAAAAATATTAACATTTCGTTATATTTTCACCTTACAAATTTTCTCATCTTGTAAGGTACATAAACCACATTAATCATGGAGGCATGGTCATTGACTCATCTTAATCATTTTCCAAAGTTACTACATTTTAGTTAGGATTAAGAACTACTTTCATTCCTATGGTTTTGATCTAAAATCAAAATCGTTTTTAGGATATTTTTAATTCAAAATTGTCCATAGCATGTTGATATTTCTTTATAACAATAAAATTAGATCTTGAATTGTATCACTTCCACCATGATCGCTTCCTTTTCTATGATAGTACCACATAGTAGCACCACAAATTTTTAATTAAGTATAGAAAATTAAAATTTTAAATTATGATTCAACAAAATTAATATTGTTGGAGGTAGTATTGGTGGTTATTATGCACAGTGAAATGGTAATAAAATTGATATAATTCGAGATGCAATTTTATTTTTTTTTAAAATTAGGATCGAAAGGATAATTTGAAATAAATAAAATCTTAAAAATAATTTTAATTTTCAGCTAAAATGATATAGATAAAAATAGTAGCTAAGACTTTTTGGTTATTAGTACTGCGTCCTTTGTATATCACATGATTCTGGGTGAAATGATTCTGGCAAATTTTCTTTTGCCCATGCACATGTGATAATCTTAGCATTCCTTTGTCTTTTTATCTGAAATTTAGTTGAACCATATTCTGTTACATGCCAATTACAGTTTATATTAAAATTGTCTTTATATTTTTAATTGTAGTATTTTGTCCGAAAATTATTTTTAATATGACTCTAAGCCGTGAGTTTTTCCTTAATATGGTCATTTGGGGGTACAAAATGAGAATATGGCGCCGTAATGCAGTTCAGAAGAATTCGTTGAAGACGGATTTTGTTTCCATTTAATTTTTATGAAATTTTTTATAATTGGACGGTGGAGATGCGCTTTGAACGCATCGTGTGGTCTCCAATCAATACGTCAATGACGTATTGTCTTTTTCTTCAATAGGAATCTGGCATTAATGGATTGAAAGGCATTAAAAAAAAATTTGACATGCATTGTTTTTTACTAAGCATCCAAAGGTTAGGAAAACTCTCATTCTTTAATATTATACACAGAAAAATAATTTGTTTAGTAATTCCAATTTCAATATTATACACAGAAAAATAATTTATTTAACTTACCAAAAAAAACATATTTATAGAATAAAAAAAATCATAATCTTAATTTTATCTTAATCTTAATTTTATTTTATCTTATCTTTATCTTATGTTAATCTTATTATAATCTTAATTTTAATCTTAATATTAATCTTAATTTTATCTTAATCGCTCTTAATCTTAATTTTAATTTTATCTTATCTTAATTTTAATTTTATTTTAATCTTATCTCATCTCATCTTATCTTCTCTTAATCTTAATCTTAATCTTAATAGTATACAATTAGGAAGCTCAATTGTTAACGTGACGGCTAGAAAGTAATTTTAGATGGCTAAATGCTTAGGTGTCGTCATTAAAAATTTATTCTTCAATTATTTTTAATTGATAGAATTAGTTTGATTTTAAATTTTAAATTTCAAATATAAGATACAGTTGTTGAAATAATTTTAAAATAATTTATTTTTTAATTAAATATAAAATTTTATTTTTATACGATTGTTGAGGATTTTTAAATATTTTTCATAGAATCCGTCAATGACGAATTTTCATTATCATTTCTTTTATTTTTTTTACAATGCGTCGTCGACGTATTCTTTGTAATTTTTTAAAAAAAAATTACTGCATGTTGAATCCGTCACTGCCGGATTGCTAAATTTTATTTTCCTTTCACAATGCGTCATTGACGCATTCTCCTTGCTTACTTTCCATGTGGCTTCAAACGACGAGTCTCCTTCATATGCTAATAATTTTTTTTTTAATTGTACACAATCCGTCAAAGACGGATTGTTTTTATTTTATTATGTCTCAAAAGAATATGTCGCTTACGGATTATTTTTTGTTTTATTATGTCTCAAAAGAATGCGTCGCTTACGGATTGTTTGATGTTTTCACGAACAAAAAAAACTAAGTACTATGCGTCACTGACGCATTGTAAGCAGCCATATTGATGAACATCACCTCGTTACAATAATAAAATGGAACAATACACATGTTAATGTCATATATAAAAAAAGCAGCCTATTTTGTCCATAAAACTTAAAAAATTATATCAAATTAGTCACTAGCTTCCATTGACTTCCATTAAACAACATTATTTTACTTATACGTTAAATGATTATTAAAATTAATATCGTCTAATATTCTAAAATTATAAATATTTATTCCGTCCATTTATACTTATTGAAATTTAAAGAATCATTTTTGTATAAATATTAAACTTTATGGACCAAAATAATTTATCTCGATTTAATATCTCACGTGATTCACTTAAACCCACTAGGATTATGTATTTATGTTAATCATGTTAAAGCTTTAATCATCAATGATCCTCTTTTTTTTGTGACCATCAATGATCCAATTTAGAAATAAGATAATGTATTTCTCACATTCACTCATATAAAATAAGCCATATTGCTCTATCACGACAATAATTAAGACGTGTATTTGGAGAAGAATCTTTTCCGATTTTCACATATGATGTGGAGATGGAAATCTCACACGCCAGATAGAATCTAGTTAATACCCATTTTTTAATTTAAAAAGTTGACGAATTCAATAAAAGTGACGATTATATACATAAATACATAATACATCTATATATGAATACCAAATTTCAGTCACGGTATAAAATGTATATATATATAGCTTTATTAAAAATATAACATAATATGTTATATAAACTGATGATGATAATTAATTTAGTAGTGAGTTTTTGGGTTTTAGCTAGCTCAAAACAAGAATTAACCAAAAAATAAAAAATAAAATTCATGTCGGATGAGTTTACTATGAAAATTATCACCTGAGAACCAACTTGGGTTAGTTGGGTTAGGTAAGTAATCAGTTCAGTTATTCATTTAATCAAATGTAAAATATTCAAATTTTATTTTATGATATAGCAATTCATTCATCAACAATAAATTTTTAAATAAAGTTCAGATTTATATCAAAATTCACTTGCTTAGATTAAAAAATATAAAAAAAAAACATCACTTTTTTTGGGACAATAAAAAATCATCCCTTTTATAACTTATATGATAGAATAGTTCAACAAAAAAAAAGTTATATGATACAATTTATAATTTTTTGCTAATAAAAATATAAACAAAGACATCATGGTGAGTTTTTTTTACGGTCCTCACTACATTTTTCACCCATTTGGTGAAAATGGTGAAAATTTATCTATTGACGCAGATTATATTTATCTTATTTGTCAAATGTATCCTCAAATCTTAAATATCACAAATTATTTTTGTCGGTGTAAATTTTGACTTTCGACCAATAAATGTGAACTTAGACTTAAATTAAATGAAGAGTCGATGTATGGTTAAAAAGCTTGAAAAATAGATTCCCAAAACAAGCAAAACAAATTTTTTGACTATTGATATATGAAAGTCGAAAGTTCATGGTTGAAGTAGCATCTTGACTGAGCCCTTTTTGTGTTGTTTCAACTTTTGATTCTGAATGTTACTTCAACCGTAATAGTTGACCCGACACTAATAGTCACTTTGACTCTGACGATTATTTTAACTCTGACCATTGACTCAGTCCTGACCGTTGACTTGACTCTGACAGTTGACTAGACTTGGATAATTTGAGATAATAGGAGTGTTAAAGTCAGAAACATATGAGCGTGACTTGGTTCAGCGCTTAGAAAATTTACAAGACAAAAGAAGTTATCAGAGTCAATATGCAGTTATGGAATTAATGAAGCCTATCCAACAGAGATAAATGCCAGAAACGTGAGTTTCTTTACTTGGAGTCCAAAATGAAATCAACAGCTTACTTGAAGATAAAGAATTAGGAGTAATTCCCAATAAGCCAAATTGAGTAGAGACATTTTCTTATAAATAAATGACTTCACTCATTAATTCTTCATCACTTTCCTTCATCTCACAATATCATAAAACTCTTCAAAATTCTAGTCACACCAATGCAAGAATTCATGGAGTGCACATGCCAAATATGAGTGAGGAGTGATCACCCTTTTTTTTCATTTTTGTTTATTTCTTCTTCATACCGTGTTCTTTATTTCTTTTCAGTCTCCTTCTTTCCTTTTGTTTTTCACTATTTTCCTTGTTTTCCTTTCTAGTTTTCTCATTCTGCACTTTCTTTTCAGTTATTCATTATCTTATTCAAGTTATTTCTTTTCATTCTTTCTTTTCCATTTCCCCTTTTATTTCTTCATTTCCAATTCCTTTATTTTCTTTTCCTTTGTTTTCTCTCATTTTCATTCACATTTTTCAAGGTTCAAGTTCTTTATATTATTATTTACTATTCATCATTTTCGTGTTTATTTCATTGTTTAAGCATATAACTAGAATTCACTATTTCTCTTATAAGTTATAATTGCTTTTTATTGTAGGTTTTTGTAATTATTTCATCATCAACAATAAAGAGAAGCTATTGTTCTTGCATCAAAGTTTTATTTTAGCAAAAAACCTTAGGATTGAAACCACTTATTATATTTAAAGGAGTCGTATTCCACTTCTCGACTACAAGATTGTGTACATGCTTGATTAGCATATTTTTGCTAAGATCAACAAAAAATCAAGCAAAACAACTTCACTTTTCGAACCGATACTCCATCCTTTTTCTCGGCTTTGAAACACAATTTTTTTTTTATCGTTAAGAGAGTTCATGTTTAAATTCCTAGATTATGGATATGGAGTAAGCATATCTGTTTTGTATAATGTGCTGACTTATGAGAAATATTTTCAAAATAAGTGAAAAGGTATATGCAAAATGTTGCATCTATCCGTAAAGTTGTAACTCTTTATTAAAGAGTTGTATCCCATCAAAGGGATATATCCCATTAAAGGGTTGTATCTCATTGGAGGGATGTATTCCATTGAAGAGTTATTTCCCGTCAAATGGACGTGTTTGTTCATGCATGAAATTGTACGTAAACCATTGCTTATAAATAGGGTGCCAAGTTGGCAGAACAAAGAACATATAGACACAACAAGATATCCTCACATTTCATATTTTGTCTTTTCCATCTTAGTTCTTTTTGTATGCGCAGAGGAAAGAATTGAGAATATTATTCTGTAAACTATCATTGGTGTAAAGGCTTGACTGTGTGAGTGCAAAAACAAGTTAAGTGTTCTTCATTATATTCTACAGGAAATTCGCCAATAACGTATTTGCACACCACTGTTTGGTGGTGGGGGCGAATTAAGCATAAAAGAAAGTGTGTGTAACACAGCCTTGAAGGTTGTGCATATTATTTATTATTCCTTAAATTGCTTATTCTCCTCCGTCTATCTCAAATACTCCCAAGCCATCCCTAGTTATTATTAAGCCAGTGATAAACAGCCTACCATTATATTATTTGGGGCTGTTCAGGATGCTGAATGCAGTAGAGAGGAAACTGATTTCCATTCAGACCAAATTCTTCTAGGGCAGTAATAATAATGGAAAAGCATGGCCTACCATAAGATGGAGCACGATAATGAAATCTAAGGAGCACGGAGGTCTTGGCATGAGAGATATGGCGATTGAAAACAGCCCCAGATGCTTTCTAGATATGGGACTGGCAATTGCTAAAAATAATACTTCATCATAATTTACGTGTGTTTTGTGGTAAAAATTGATACACGTTGGTTTCTATTGTGTTACTTATTCCAAGAAAGCAAAAATAAGCAAGGTGCAGTGAGAGCGAAGAATGTGATGATATTAATGTTCATGCAGTGAGATAATTAAAATTTTAGGTGCAATCAACATCATTCAGATCAATTTTGAGGAGTTATTCGATCATTAATTTAGATTTTAACCATATTTGGTGACAAATCAAGTGAGGGTCAATCATTTACAAAAAAGAAATGTTTGGTAATTAATTGATTTTCAACCAATAACAACCAATTATTTTCTTTGTGTTTAATTAATAGCATAGTGCTTTCATACCAATTCTTCTCCCACGCTCCTTGCTCACTTGTGTATTATTTTCACATTTATTATAATACAAATTTGAATTGCATTAAAATAACCCCATTTATTTTAATGCAATTCAAATTTGTATTATACGCAGTTACACTATTTCATAATAAATAACAACTAATAATATTCCATTAAAATATGTATCAATTGTTATTAATAAGATATATAGTAATGATTCTATAGTTGATTCCGTTTATGTATTTTTTTTAAATACACCAATCTAATAGCATTCTCATTTCATGTTGGAGAAAAAAATTACCGATTACAATTTCTAAACATTCTTTATAAGTTTTGTTCTTTCTACTCTCTTAGCTTTTTATATATATTTTATAATTCATATCTTTTTCTTTTCGTGCATTTGAAATTCGCCTTCATTAATATTTCTTATTTTTTATTTTTATTTTTTCGAAGAACTTTGTAAGTGAGTGTTGTTATATCCTATGATTTTGAACAACTTTTTTTTTTCATATTTATGGAAATATAGAGATTAATACAAATACTATTGAGATATGTTTTATCTTTTTAATCAACCTAAATTGATGTTATTATGTGCGGGAAAAGTTTGATAGCCATTATTTTTTATTTATGGGTAACAATAATTTTCTTATTTTGGCTTTTGTTTTTATTTATAAATTGTTATTCAATTAAATACATAATAT
Organism: Stylosanthes scabra; assembly: GCA_036250425.1. NCBI lineage: Eukaryota > Viridiplantae > Streptophyta > Magnoliopsida > Fabales > Fabaceae > Stylosanthes > Stylosanthes scabra. The sequence goes on along the minus strand of JASCZI010181329.1, from coordinate 105,206 downwards.
TAGATGTTATAAATATATAATTACAGATGTTATTTATATGAAATTATAGATGTTAATCTAAATATATTGTTTAACATATATCATTTCTTATAAATAACATCTGTAATTATATATTTATAACATTTATTAATATGCATTTAATTCAATGACAATTAATAAATGAAAAAAAAGACGAATAAGAAAGTTATGGTTATTTATATATACCAAACTTTTCCCTTTATTATTTTGTAGATAAAGAAAATATTGAATGTTTTTAATCAAATTTGAGCTTTTTAAAAAAAATATATTACGGCAACTTGAAATGTTTCTTAGGATTAATCATATATAAAAATTTGAAATTTTTATTTAAAAAATTGATGAGATAATTGTGGTTATAATAATATGGGATAATTTTTTGGAATTTGATTTGATTAAATTTAATATTTATATTTAATATAATTAAATAAAAGAAGATAGTTATAAAAAGAAATTAATTGTATTAATACAATTAGGAAAGTGGGTTACACTCTTTTATAATTGAGAATGTTATTGGATATATTATTTATAATATTGTTGGTTAAGTAACATTACTGTTACGAAAATAAATTGATTCTAACTAAAAGCTACCCTACCTACTATATCTTTACATAAAAATAAGGGGAAAGGAAATTTGATCCATATCTGAATGTACACCCAATCGATTATTTGATCCATATTGATGCAATGCGGCAAGATGAAAAAGACACTAGCATTTTTCTATAATTTATATCACTCCTTTTAAGCTTTTAATTCTAACAATTACATCATAAACGTATACACATTACACAATCACATACATAACATAACGGGTTCGTGTATATCCTATCAAACTCATGTATGGTTACTTAGACTTTGTTTGATTAAGGTGAAGTAAAAAGAAAATTGATGAGAGTGAAGAAAATAAGAGAGAAGTAGATAAAATTCTCTTGTTTGATTAAAAAGAAAATAAAAGAAAAGTGCATGAGGAAAGTGAAAAAAAATGGTGTAACCCACCAAAAAATTTATTTCCCATTGTAAAGAGAAATGAAAAAAAAAATGTTTTCACCAAATAACTAAAATGAAATTAAATTTTTTCTTCATTTCTCTTCACTTCTGTATTTCTCCATTTTTTTATTTATATCTTTCTAACTAAACATAGACGTAAAAGGTAAAATAATTACCAGTTAAGTTAAGAGTTCGACTACACTCTTCCCAAAAAGTAAAGGTGGCAATAACAACTTTACCCACGAATATTCAATCCGATCGAGTAGGATTCGGCGTAGAACAGGTTGACCTGCGGGTTAAATAGGGTGCGAGTTGATGAGACTCTATCCTATTTGATCAATCCATACTTTATGTATATATATTATGTTATATAAAAAAATATGTTAAGAATTAGTAGTGTCGAATCAATAATTTTTTTATGATATAAAATATTGTTAATTATTGAGTTAAGATATTTAATTAAAAATTTAACAATTTTCTTTATACAAAAGTTAATTTTTTTAAATAATTTATAAATATGGTATTTTTTAAAATGTATGGATAGAATTTGACATCCATGAATTGAATATAAATAGCGTTAACATTGATATATTTTAAACTCATGAATAAAATAGAATATCATTTTAATGAAAAATTTAATCTACAAATAAAATTAGTATTGAATAAATTAGTATTGAGATTAAATCTTACTCTATCATTCCTAACATGTAGAAAAGAAATTTTAATTTATTTTTTATGGAACCAACATGTACAAAGTTAGATATGACTCACCACTAGAAATGGCAAGTTGGAGGTCATACACTTCTATTTGGTATTTTCCTCTCCATTGCTTGGACAGGTCATCCGCCTTCACAATCCACACTACCCTCTCTTAAATATTGTCAAGTGTCAACAGAATACATCCAAATTATAAAGCTGCCTTTGTTTTCGGGTAGAATATAGAAATATATATATTGATAAACATTATTGGCACAAATTTATTTGATGATAAAGATATGTACATTGCAAGTATTATTTTTGGGCAAGTACTACTATACAAATGTAAAAATTATTTTTATATAAAGATAAAAAGTATTTTTTATATTAAATTTTAGGTTTATATTATGTATATTATTATCAAACACACTAAAAAAATATTTAGAGAGGCTAAAGACACATAAGAAGTTTCAACGTGGAACCCACGCTCTTTGGGTTTGAGCGTAATAATAGAGAAAGTCACCAAATTTTCTTCACATGCTAACTGCTAACGCTAATACAAATAGACATAAAATGCAGTCACAGTCTCACTGATCACACTCAGTCTGTTTTCCAAAGAAACATTCTGGCGCCTCCTTTCCTTTCCTTTCACAACCAGCACACACTTGGCATTCATGCAAATATAGGCACTTTAGTTAAGTCTAGACGAGTCAGGTTAAGCCAAATTCTAGTAAAACCGAGCAATTGTTTGAAATTTGTTTTAAACAACCATAGACAAATTTTCGTCTCAAATTTATTCAAAATATTTTAGACAACTTAAAAAAGTTAAAGATTAATTATAGACAAATTCATAATAGATTTAATATTTTTAAAATACGTTTTAAATTCGTCTGAAGTTATTGCGTATCTTTAGACAAGTTACATATAATTTTTAGTTTTTGTCCTAAATCTGCTAATTGGTTTGAAAATAAATTATGACGCTAAACAAAAAAAATTGGCGCAAATTTTGAGAGAAATTTAGACAAATTTAAAATAAAATATATTATTTCGTAACCACAAGTAAAAGTCGTTCAAAATCTATCGCAAAATTCGTCAAAATTAAAAACTCATTCAGATGGAATAAAGTTTGTCTGAAAAAAAACTGATTTTTAATAGTAAATCTAAATGTGTGATTAAAAAAATTAAAAAGAGAATATGTGTAATTAATGTACTTAGAATGTGAAAGAGAGTAATTAATATATTGATATTGGAGAGAGAAAATAATTTGTAATTTTAAATGTTTTAATTATGTTATTTAATAAATGATTGAATATATTACCATAAAAATGTAAAATGATTTGAAATAATTTGTACTCGAATTTAAAATAATTTATAAAAAAAATGATCTAACCTCATTAATTTTTTTATGACATAACCTAATTAATCTTAATTTAACATTGGTTGAATACTTGAATATATTACCATAAAAGAATTTGGTATAAACAGAATTTTTTTCACGATTGTATTTTAAAACAAATATTCAATATAGAGTCATGTTATAACACATTCTAAGGCCAAAACCAACAATGACGAAAAAATTTGTAAAGACACGGAAATCATCTCACACTTGCAAATTAAAATAAAAATACTATTTGTTTTTCAAAATAAAATAAAAATAGTATTTGTTTTTCAAACAAAAATAAAAATATATAAATATATACACACGTTTTTTTTAATTCTCAATAGATATTAATTAAGATATTATTTTATGAAAGAGAATTATTTTTTATTTAAAAACAAGAGATTAATTTTATACTCTCTATATATCTCATATTGTGTAATTTATTAAATAATATAAGTTATAATTAAAACATATTTAAAATTTTAAATATCCTTTAAACTTAATTACTTCCTCGCTCTCTCCAATATCAAGATATTAATTGTTCTCTCACATTCCAAGTGCATTAATATGCATATTCTCTCCAATTTTCTTAATCTAATCATAACAAAACATTTATATCTAATGGTTATAATTACACTCTCTCATTTCTCACATAAGAAAGACTTTCTCACCCATGGGGATGATCTACAATGTTCATAACTACTCCTCTTACTATAGGACGCTTACCTAGTTAAGATTTCAATCTAGCTCTACTCAAAGTTTTCTGGTTTACCCCAACATTCCAAATTTGTCCGACTGTTGCTGAGTAAGATGAGATCACGATGTTCGTAAGAATTCAAATAAAATAGAAAATTTTCTAAGTTAAAGATTTTTTGAATTCGAGATCAAACTGTTATTATAAGATGATGAGAATAGTATCTCGATATTTCAAAGAATAATATCTCGACTTTCAGAAAGAATCATAATAAACTTAATATTTTCAAGTAAAATATCAGTTTGAATAACAAGTCTATTTGAAATTCAAAACCAAGCGAAATTTGAGGAAGCAGTTTTTAGAGTTATTTCAATCACTAGGCGAGTTGGAGCAATTCTAACTGAATTGTACACATATATAGCAGAAGTCGATTGGTCAAGATCATTTATAAATACAGGTTCAATCATCAGGATTAAGGGTTAGAATTTTTATATTCAAGCACTCACTATACACAAATTCATATCCATCAAGCGACTTTTTGAATTTCTATCAGAGTCTTTTGAGTAGGGATTTCTTCCATCTTTCTTTACTTTCTTTGTTTTCACATTGTCATTTAGTGTAAGTTTGCAGAACCGAATTGTTCAACCATTGATCCTTAGCTCATCATATAGATGGCTAACGGGACATAGAGTTTTCGCATCGAAATACTCCTCGAACAAAAAACTATAGCATTTAACTAATAAGTTAAGAAGGCAACATGTTCCTTTTCGGTAGCAGGAGTACCAAGTTTGCCAATATAAAGAGAAATGAAGTATCCATAACCTGTTTTAAATTGAAGGTGATGGCATGACTTGTTGGAGTTAAACCTGTGATTGCAGCAACTTCAAATAGAGTCGGACCAACCATATCACGAGGTAGATGCATACAGTTTGTAGTCTGATTCCAAAAATACAGCATAGCTCCGACCATCCAATTGGATTAGGTCATAAATCCTAATCGATTTCCAATAGGATCCTTTTGTTTATTCTAAATGCTCAATTCAAGAAATAAAATTTGCTTTTTTCCGTCGAAGTTTTGGATCATTTCGAAATCAAGCACTAGACTCGAAAGGGGCAACCACTATATCCTTCTTGATAAGAAGCTCGTACTTATGAAAAAATGTGAAAAAGACTTGATCTTTTCAGCTTCTGTCTTTTGAAGAAGAGGACTCACAAAGCAATGAACCTTATCTTTAATAGCAAATGAATAACAAATTTGCTTTGAGTTAAATGTATCTTCAGGGTCCTCAATAATTGTATCATAATCACGATTGGAGATTTTGAGTGAGGATTTTTGGATGTCTTTTTCAACCTTGCCTTTTCCTCTGTTTTGAGAACTTTCCGCCATTGAAGAACTATGAACATAAAATAAATATATAAACAATAAGAAATTATCATGTAATTTAGGCAAATTAAGTTATGAGTATTACCTTATAAGTCAAGAATCTTGTGAGATAAAAAAAAATGAAATTGATGAAATTGGAAACTTTGGTGAAATACAAAATAGAGGAAAAAGATGGAAATGGTGTGTTGTTGTAGAAAAGCATAAAGTCTTCAAATGATTAGAGCAACTACAGTGCGTACCCTTACTAGGTCCCTGTTCCTGGCTCATCTTTCATAAAAAGTAACTTCACATCAGCTTTTGTATCATAAACAGTAAATAGGAACTCAAACATTCCCTCTCTTCTCCAATGCAAGGGACTCATGTTGGTCCCCGTTGCGACCCCACGTATTTAATTAATTAAAATAAAAATAAAAACTCAATTAAAATTATTTTTTATAATATTATTAAAATGTATATTTTAATAATAACGCGTTATTATAAAATAATTAATATATGACAAAAAATAATAATTTCATAAATAACAACAATAACACAAAATACATGATTCAAATTTTAAATAATTTGCAACGTAACATAGTAAAATAAAACATAGTTAAAGTCTATGATTAAGGATGTGTATTATGAAATGGCCAAATGTGTTCAATCCAATCCTCTTTTAATTGTTGATGTTCCTACCTATTATGAAATTGAAAATTTCTTTGGAGAAATTGATGGTATGGTGCAAAGGTCTCCTCTCCCAATTGAGGTCATGATAAGCCATTTTCGACATCGTCATATTCATGGCCAAGTACAAAATTTCCTGCATAAGTGTGTCTTTCATCCTCAACAATCATGTTATGCATTATTATACATGCCCTAATTTTGTTCACAAGCTTATTCTTTTCCCAAAAGCGTGCTGGACCATGTATAATTGCAAAACGTGCTTGCAATACCCCAAATGCTTGTTTCACGTCTTTTCTTTGCCCTTATTGATATTGTGCAAATAAGATGTGTTTCTCCCCATGTGGCCTTGATATTGATTTGACAAAGGTAGCTCATTCAGGATAAATACCATTCGCTAAATAGTAACCCATAGTGTAGTTATTACCATTGACAGTGTAACTTACCTATGGAGCTCGATCATTTAGTATATCACCAAACACCGGTGAGCGATCAATATGTTTGTATCATTATTTGAACTAGAAACTCCAAAAAATGAATGCCATATCCAAAGGTCCGTAGATGCAACAACCTCAAGGACTATTGTTGCAACCCCACGATAACCACTCATGTACATATCTTTCCACGCTCTTGGACAATTTTCCATTGCAAAAGCATGCAATCGATGCTACCTAACATGCCAGAAAAGCCACGATCCTCCGCCATTTGTAGCAAGCGTTGAACATCATGCGAACTGGGTTTTTGCAAATATTCATCCTTGAACACGGAGAACACACCTTCAGCAAACTTTTCCAAACATTCAATTGCGGTACTCTCATATATACATGCATAATCATCAACAGCTACTCCGTATGCTAACATCCAAATTGCAGCCATGCATTTTTGTAGTGGTGACAAGCCTCTTCTCCCAACAGCATCAACCCTCTGTTGGAAATATGGATATGCATTTGAGAGGGTATCCACTATCCGAATGAATACGTGTCTTCTCATTCGAAACCTTCGTTGGAATATGTCAACATTATACACCGACTCATCTGCGAAGTAATCTTTGTAAAGACGATCGTGTCCTGATTCTCGATTTCTGTTGATCCATCAATGAGGAGTGGGGAGAGGCATGTTTTCCTCTTCTTTGTCTTCTTATGAATCATTTTAAAAACATTCCTCGATGCAGTCATTGATAAGTGAATTGTCTTGCCTCTTCCTTCTGCCATACAAAGCCTCATTAACATATCATCAAAATTTCTCGCCATTTGTTGAAATATTATGTGTAGTATAAGTAATGCATGTAATTGCATAGGATAGGTAATTGCTATTTATAAGCATTCAACAACTATCGCAACGGCTAGTTCTACAACAGCTAATTTGCAACGGCTACTTTTTGCAACGGATAGTTTAGCAACGGCTAATTTTGCAACGACAATTTAATCAAACATTAGTTCATTAAAATAGACGGCTAAATTTAAAGGTTACATTACAAATTGGAATAAAACAAATGACGCAACAAATAAAATAAAGCACAACAGAGATAAAACAAAATACAAGACACCTAACTAAACCACTTTTTAGTAATTTTCTCGCTTGCAATCTCATGAAGAACACGTCTCCTCTCACTCATTAAGGATATGTCAGCGCTAAATATTTGCATATCCATTTCTCTTTCCTTTTCATTTATCTCCATTTCTTTCATAAGCCTCTGAGTTTCTATTTCTTTTTCCTTTATCTGTAACTCATTTTCCTTCGTTGCCATAAGCTTTTCTGGGTGTTCCCTCTCATCTTCTCTTTCCTTTTCTTTCAATAATAGTTCATTCTCCCTTGCATTCTTGAAATCCTCTATCAAAGAGAGTTTCTTAACAATCGATGATTTTTTCTCACTAAGATCTTCAGACATTTGTGCTTTTCCCTTTTCTCTTCTTTTGCTATTCTTCGATCCTTGCGGGCGGACTGGTAACTCAATACTAGCATCTTCAGCCAACGGTGTCTCTGCGTTTGATGACGATGAGGCCGAAGTGACCTTGGTTCTTTTGGATCCTCCGCTTTGCGTTGGTAGTTGGCTTCTTCATTTTGGTTCTAAACGAAGCATATTCCAATGTCTCTCGAAAGTGAATTTCTGACCATAATTTGAAGCATAGGTTTTATATGCCAATTCCTTTATATCATCATCGTTTGAACTACTCCTTATATTGCGAGTAGCTTAATCATAACAACCAGCAAATTATGCAACTGCTTTGTTGATCTTATACCGTTTCTTAGTTGCACCGACTCCCCTTTTTATCGTCGGGTTGTATTCTTCGTAATAGTTGTGGATCCGGTTCCAAAATGTCTCACCCTTTTGGTTGGTTCCAACTACAGGATCGGTTGATACATTCAACCACGCACTGATGAGTATCTCATCCTCCTCCCATTTCCAATAGTGGACGCTCTCTTGTGGAATTTCTTCAATTTCATCACTATTGAGATTGACTACATCTAATCCACGAGTGTTGGCAAATTCAGAATTTGAACTAGAATGTAATGGGGTTTGAGGGGATGTGTTAGAAGGGCCACCAACACTCGCTGAGTCAAGTCTTGAAGCGATGAACTGAGTTGGAAACGATAAGGATGACTGGTTAAACATAGTTGGGAATGGATAATGAGGTGTTTGTGAATTTTGATTTTGTGGTTGAAAAATAGGAAACTGATTATTGTAAAGAACTTGAAAATTGAAATTATTAGGGTTTTGTGGATTTGGATTTTGAAAGGTATTTGGTGAAGGTAAGTTTTGATTTGGATTTTGAGAGTTTGGAGGTTGAAATTGTTGGGTATTTGGATTTTGTGAAAAATTTTAGTAGTAGTTAAAAAAGAGTTGCTTTGGTTTGGATCCATTTTTTCAATGGCAACAGAAATATAAGTAAAATTTTGGTGGAAGAGTTTTTAAGAGGTTGATATAAATTGGAGTGAATTGTGAAAATGAAAATGTATGTTATTAGTATTTATAGAAGTGGTAAAATTATTTTTTCGTTAAAAAAAATAACCGTTAGATACAAAATCAAAAGAGTCGTTTGGGTAAAAAATATTTAATTGGAGGTTTGAAAAAGTCAAAAAAAAATTTTTTAATATTAAAAATATAGAAGAATCTTGCCTCTCTTCGTCCCTCTGCAAAGGAACTTCGTCTTCTCTCTCCTCGTCCCTCTATTGTTATCCAACGCATGAGTTACCATTTCTTGGACACATTTTGAGAGAAGGGACTAGCGCTGGAGTCGATATTAATACATGGAAATTATATAGCGTGTTCTAGAAGGTGAGGAGTTTGACAATTTGTTATTTGAAAGGGAGAGAGAAAGGCGCGACATGAGAATGTGGGAAAGAGAAAGAGTGGTAAATGGATTTGATGGTAGTTATAGTTTTAAAAAAAAATTATATTTAATTCTTTTAATTTCATAATTAAATTTTGGATTTTATTTATTTATTCATTGGATCTATTTTTGCTTTTCATATTTTAAGCAGAAAATGACAAGGGGCCAATTTGTTACTCGAAATCGAAATCTGGGATTTCGAAATCAAGATGAGATCCCGATGTTTGTAAGAATTCAAATAAAATAGAAAATTTGCTTAGTTATAGATTTTTCGAATTTGATATCGAAATGTTATATTATCTGAATATTGTAAAGACTAGTATCTTGATTTTCAGAAAGCAAGAATCAAAATAAACTTAGTATTTTCATATAAAATGTTAGTTTGAATAACGGGTCTGTTTGAAAGTGAAAACCAAGCGAAATTTGAGGAAGCAGTTTTTGGAGGTTATTTCAATTACTAGGCGAGTTAGAGCAGTTCTAACTGAATTGTACACATGGCAGAAGAAGATTGGTCAAGATCATCTATAATTAAATGCGGATTCAATAATCATCAGGATTAGGGGTTGAAATTTCAACACTCAAGCACTCAGTACACACAAACCCATATCCATCAAGCGATTTTTTGAGTTTCTGTCAAAGTCCAGTGTTATGAGTAGGGATTCCTTCCATCTTTCTTTGCTTTCTTTGTTTTCACATTGTCATTTAGTTTAAGTTTGCATAAACTTTTGTTTTCTTTTATGACTTTAATTTTGATGCACTCACCGTGTAAAGACTTTTGCACAGTCATCCAATTAGATTAATGTATTTATATGCCTTTATAAGTAGCGGGTTTAAAAATTAATTATTTTTTATGATGCGGTAACACTGAATTAGATATATATCTAAAATTATTTTACACTGACGATGCATGGAAATTAAATTCTTTTTTATTCTTAATCTTATTTTCAAGTTTCTTTGCGTGTGTATGAACACTTTGGAATTCTCTGAAGTGTTCTTGTTTGTATTTCAAAAACTAAGTTTGAATTTAGTTATTATACATTCCTCTATTTCTAAGTTTTCATTCCAAAATTTAAATTTTGATACATTTTATTAACTGGTACTTATAAATAGAGGAGTTCGATTCCACTTTCAAATATTAAATTTTGAATCAAAGGTCAATAAGTTAGAAAAACATAAAATCTGCATAACAATATATGCATATAATTGGGATCATCAATTAAAAATACTTGAACGAACGAACTTGTTATTTTTAATATCTAACACTACGTACGGACTTTTTAAAATTTAAGAATAAACTACTATTTTTGCAAATGAAACTATACCGAATGTTTTGTTGGGCTACCGTGGGGAGCAAAACCGTCGGGGAGAAACTTTCAGGGAGGAACTAAGTGAGGGTACACAAGATGAGAAGACACCACATTCAACTCAAAACCTTAAGGTGTTAAGTAAGTGGGTCTCTTGATACGCTTCGATTTCGGCAAGTGCACCGAATCGTACAAGTAATACCACGGTGAAGTGGGTATCGTTCCCATGAGGAATAAAGGACTAAACAATACTATCTATCAATTATTCGAATCAGATCAAAATAAAACTTTGAGGAGAATGATGGTGATGAACACGAAAATAGTGAGTAAAAGAGTGCAGAAAATTACTTGTGAATTAATCAATGGAATGAGATGTTAAGAGTTTCGGAGATGTTTTTCCCTTGAGGGCCAATGCATACACTCGAATACTAATTATAGGTTCTCAGTTATCAAGCACAACGAATCTAGTTTAACTAAGCCTTAATCTCTTAGTAACTTAGTTTCTATTTACCTAATTAAAAGCTAATCTCTTAGTCAATCAATCAAATAAATAGGTGAAGATCTAAATCAGATTCAAGTCCTTATGAGTCTCAAAAGTGATCCTAGATTAGATTAAATGTCACTCTATCCAAACTAGTTCTAATCCAATTTTAACTCACAGAATTATAGTTGCATAATAATTAACTTGACTATCTCTAGTTAGACTTAATTGATTATGTGATTCAATTTCCAACTAGCATAAACTAATAGATCTCTTAATCTAATTAATCTAGCCCTAGACAAGTTAAGAGCACCTCTT
>JASCZI010181329.1:70590-85736 GCA_036250425.1 Stylosanthes scabra | reverse complement strand
AAATGGAATATTAATCTGCAGCATCTTGAACATCTCTAAAAATTTAGAGAATTGTTTGTCCTTCTTTTCGGCCTTCAACCTTTGAGGGAAGGGAATTTTTGCTGCTGCAGAATTTTGTTTTGGTGCCTCTTTCTCTACTGGTTTTTGCACTATAGGTTCGGCCACCTTGGGAGGAGTTGCATCTTCTTTTTCTTGTTGATTTTGGGAAGAATCTTCAGCTGATTCTTCAATCTTCTTCTCCACTTTGTTGCCACTTCTCAGCTGAATCACTTTGCACTCTTCCTTTGGATTTGTAATTGTATTGCTAGGAAAAGTGTTGGGTGATTTTTCAGTTAGTTGCTTTGTTATTTGGCCCACTTGAACTTCCAAATTTCTTATTGAGGCTTCTTGATTCTTCAATGTAGCTTTGGTCTCATTCATGAAATTGTTTGTCCCATCAACAAATGTAGTAGTGGAGAAAGTGAGCTTTTGAAGAGCTAATTCCAACCCGGAAGGTTGCTTTGAAGTATTTGGTTGCACAAGAGAAGGATTTTGCTACTGGAAATTGTTGTTGAACTGCCTTTGTCCTTGATTAAAATGATTCCCTTGATGGAATTGATTTCCTTGTCCTCCCCATCCAAAATTCGGATGATGCCTTCAACCAGGATTGTATGTTTTTGAATGAGGATCAAAGTTGGGTTGTCTTGGAGCATTGCCCATGTAATTAACTTGCTCAGATGATTGTTGTTCCAGAATTGCTGCACATGCTTCACTAGAATGGCCTTGAATTCCACACAAATCACATGGTCCAATTTGTGTATTAGCAGCTGCAAGTTGTATGGTTCCTAAGTTGCTATTCAGCAAATTAATTTGCTGTGCTAGAGCTTTATTCTGAGCCATAAGAGTATCAAATGCTTCGGCCTCCATGACTCATTTCTTTACAATGTTTCTCTCTGAAGTAGTAGAATATAGATATTGGTTATTAGCAACCAATTCAATCAGATCTTGTGCCTCTTCTACAATCTTAATATGAAGAGATCCTCCAGCTGAGGAATCGATTTGAGCTCCTGACTGTAATGTTAATCCATCATAGAACATTTGAATTTGTAAGCACTCAGAGAAAATATTGTTGGGCAGCCTCCTTTTCATCTCCTTGTATCTCTCCCAAGCTTCATAAATAGATTCGCCATCTTTCTGAGCAAAAGATTGTATATCATGCCTCAATTTAGCTAGCTTTTGTGGTGGAAAGAATTTGGTTAGGAACTTGGCCACCAAATTTGCCCAAGTTGTAATGCTCTCTTGAGGTTGAACTTGAAACCATTGTTTAGCTCCATCAAGTTTGTTTGATTGACAAATTGAGAGTATAAATCACAAGAATAATCACATAATTAAAGAGGAATTGAAGCTAAAAACAACCCAAGATGCACACGCATCAATTATGTGATTCAATTTCCAGCTAGTATAAACTAATAGATCTCTCAATCTAATTAATCTAGCCCTAGACAAGTTAAGAGCACCTCTCGGTGACTCTAAACTATTGGGATGAAGAACAGAAAATTAAATCATGCATAGAAGATAACTGAAAATACCTCAATGAATTAATAAACGAATGTACATAGTTAACTACCTCATGTCGGGTGAACAGAGCTCCTCACCCTTAACAATGGAGTAGTTTAGCCTTGCATAATGAAAACTAGATCTAAGAATAATTGAAAACGTCTATGCTAAAGTCCCTAACCCTAGTGGTTAAGTTACTTCTTATACCTATCCAAATTAAAATTCAAATTCAAATTAAAATCTAATCATATCCTAATCTAATCCTAATCTTATCTCCTAGAATTACAAGTCTTATCTTCTTCTCTTGAGTCTTCAGTCGATTATATCTTTAATCTTCCAATTAAGCCTTTGATTAATGGATGGAATTGAGACCTAACAATTTGGATTGGATTGGCTTTGATAAAAATTACTGGAGGTGAACGTTGGCTCCCACGTATAGCGTCCCTGCCCCACGTATAACGTGGGGCCTCTACCTCAAATGGCTTCTTTGCTTCCAAGTCCCACGTATGACGTGGGGAGAGTCACGTATAACGTGTACTCTCTGCCAAATTCTGCTTCTTTGTGCCAATTCTCACGTATGACGTCCCAGGCACACGTATTACGTGTAGTCTCTGGCTGATTTGGCATTGTGGATGTTTAATAGCCACGTACGACGTGAGAGTCCCATGTATAACGTGGGCTCTCTCCACGTTATACGTGGGCTTCAACACTTAGCCAAATCTCTCTTTTCTCCTCTGCTTCGTTCTCCTCTCTTCAATCCTCTTTGTTTGATCTTTAATCACCTAAAATCCTTTGTGAAACACTCTATAAACATAAACAAAACTCAAAGAACATCATTTTTTTTTATTGACAAATTGAGAGTATAAATCACAAGAATAATCACATAATTAAAGATGAATTGAAGCTAAAAACAAGACTACCTCATGCCGGGTGAACAGAGCTCCTCACCCTTAACAATGGAGTAGTTTAGCCTTGCATAATGAAAACTAGATCTAAGAATAATGGAAAACGTCTATGCTGAAGTCCCTAACCCTAATGGTTAACTTACTTCTTATACCTATCCCAATTAAAATTCAAATTCAAATTAAAATCTAATCATATCCTAATCTAATCCTAATTTTATCTCCTAAAATTACAAGTCTTTATCTTCTTCTCTTGAGTCTTCAATCAATCATATCTTTAATCTTCCAATCATGCCCTTGATTAATGAGTGAAATTGATGCCTAATGACTTGGATTGGATTGCTTCTGATAAAAAACTGGACGTTGCTTAGCTTTGCCTCCCACGTATAACGTGTAGCTCTCACGTATAACGTGGGAGTTCTATCAAATTCTGCTTCTTGGCTCTCAATTGCTCACATTTGACTTCCCAGACTCATGTATTACGTTTAGTCACTGCCTGATTTGGCATTGTGGGGATTTAATTCCCACGTATAACGTGGGCTCTCTGTCCAATTTGCCAATTTCTCTTCTAATTCCCACGTATGATGTCTATTTTGATTCAGTGTTGATGTACATTATTCTTGTGCTATATGTAACTGTTTTTGTGCTATCGTATATTGTATTAATGCGTTTTGTGAATTTTTTCTGCTGATATTTACCTGTGTTGTAAATGAGATGTATGAAGGTGTACAGTGATACATGTAGCATTACCGTTTGAAGTAATATTATAGAAATTAAAATTTCATGTTTAAAATGTTTTTTTATGATTAACGTTTGAATGGATTTAAAAGTTGAAATTAGGCGGGTTTACTTATTGTCGCCGTCTTGAAATCTTAGCTCGATCCGTCTGTTTTGGCAAGCTAAATGGGCCAAGCCAGTGAATTTCAGCCTGTTTTGACATCCTTATCTATTAAATTAAATAAAAAATTATTTTTCATAAATTAGTTTTTAATTTATTTATTTTATTATTATCATTATTCATTATATTTTTTTGTTGCCATCATCAATATCATTTTATTATTATTATTATTATTATTTCTTAGCACTACTTCGTAGTACGTCGTGCATTATTATTATTATTAATTTATTATTACAATTACCCCCAAAAAATATTATTATCAGTTTATCACATTATATAATATCGATTGCTAGGTGTTTACTATTCTTGTTACTATTATTATTATAGGAAAAGTGATTTTTTTTAAAAGAAAAAAGTGATTATTATTAGAAATATATTTTAAAAGTCAAAATTAATATCTTTATATATTTATGAGAGAAATTAATTTTTCTCTCTCCTTATTAAATGTCTCATTGATTGCTTTATGATTCATATAATTTATTTATATACTTATTTTTTAAAAAAAATTTATGGAGTATCAATGATCCTAATTCTTTTATAACTTTAAAAGTTTTAAAATGACTATTGATTCACCAAACTTTTAGGAACCACCCTAAAAGCCACCTAAAAATGGGGACTTTTCCAAACAAATAAACTCCATTCTTATCTCCAAAAACAATCGAACTAGAAAAAAAACAATTATGGAGAACGTACCGCCGGTCAAAACTCGAAACTACTATATTTTACTTGGAATTTAAATTAGAGAAAGTCTTGGGAGCCAATATTAGGGAGATAATATCATTTTTCTTCTTTTTTCTCTCTCCTTTTACCACCCACTATTTCTCTAATTACACTTATTGGCTCTCTATTGGTTCTCTAACATTGGTTCCCTAGCGTTACTCTTTAAATTATTATTTATTAGGTGAATGCTACGGTACCCTCTCTTTTTGAGAGGGTAATTTACCCTCTCTAACTTATTAGTTCACAATTAACTCAATAAATAATTTTTGTACAGTCGGAATGTATACCACTACTTATCTACCTTCTATTTTCGTTGAATTTGATTTAAAATGACCATATAGAATGAAAAAAATGATATATTATATCACTTGTTCTTTTTGTATAACAGCGGATAACGAAAAAAGAAAATTTTATATTATGTGTTTATCTCTTAGGAAAAAACACAAAATATCGTAGAAAATCCTTATGTGAATAAGATTATATGTTAAACACTAAAAAAAAATTATTTATCAAGTTAATTGTGAACCAATAAACTAAAGATAATAAATTACCCTTTCAAAAAAAGAGAATACCATAGCATTCACCTATTTATTACTATGCATGGCTCTTCCTATACCCGTGATCAAGGTTATGAAAATCAATTCGATATTAAATGGTTTGGACTATTCCTATGCACTACTAAGTGAACCCTAAATAAATAATAAATTCCAAAACCTAAGTCTCAAATCAGCTATATATATATATATATATATATATATTATTTCATTTAGTTTTAACATGTATTATATATTTTATATTTCAATAAAATATATTTTTTATTCCTAACGTTTTTGAAAATTTTCAAAAATACTCCTAATATTTAATTCGATTCAATTTTACCGTTAACATTTAAAATAAATTTCAATTTTAAACCTCCGATCCAAATCCAAATTTATATTCCAATTTTACCATTATCTTCTTCCTCATCTCATCTTCACTTTCTTTCTCCCTTCCCATTCCACCACATTATCATCAACTTCTTCTTTCAATTACATACTGATGACCACCCATAAATTAAATCTTACAAAAATTCTAAACACACATATATTATTAAAAAAAAAACGAATTTTCTTAAGTGTATTCACACAAAAATCTGATAGTTAGGAAATGTATGTTTAATTTGGTCTCAAAAAAACAATATAATTTTCAACAATGGGTTTTTAAGTTGGAAAAAATAAAGACTACGGTGGTGAGTTCAGTATTAGAATGGCAACAATTTATGTGGTCCAGAGATGAGGGCGGGCTTAGGCCTTAGGTGCAAAGTACCACCCAATTTATCAAGCATCTCCAATACTTGGGGGCATTGAGCCTCTTCAAATGCTTCTTTAATCCCCTTGCTATGTTGAGTTTGCAAGCTCTGAGATTTTCAGGCAAACTAAGCTTTAAGCTACAACCTGAATGGCAAGCTCTAGAAATTTTTATGTGAATTACCAAAAAAAAAAAAGTTAAAAGATGTGATAGTAAAAACTAGAGAGAGTAAGAAAGTAAAGAAGAATGGGAAACAAGATAAGGGTAAAATTGGAATATAAATTTGTTTTTGGATTATAGGATTAAAATTAAAATTTATTTAAAATATTGAGGATAAAATTAAATCAAATTAAATGTTAGAATTATTTTTTAAATTTTTCGAAAACTTCAACGTACATTTTACCTTTTTATTTATGAAGCACAAACATGAGACATGTAGACACACGGTTTTAATTTTTTGTAAGACACAACGACATATCATATGCATACAATATAATGTACATTTTAGAAGAAAATTATATTAGGATATTGTTATTAAAAAACTATTAATATATCAAAGTGTTTTAATATTTTTAATTATATAAAACTTTTAAAAAAATTTATAATTTTAATAAATAACAATATATTCTATTTTTAAATTTATTTAAAAAATATATGTTAAAAATAAAGTTACATATGTTAATACGTCATAATATTTGAGCATGTCAACTTTATTCATAAAATTATTTCTTATTTTTTTTATTAAAATATAATTAGACACAAAAAAAGACACATATCAGACAAGTATAAAATGAATTACTATATGTGTCTTATCTCGTAACATAGTTGATAATTAATTTTCCCACACTTCTCACCTTAAAAGAAATGAGAAAATCACAAAAAAGGAAGAAAAACCTAAAAATATATTAGATACATGCATTTTCTTTTTTCTTTAGTTGCCCGGGAGAATTTTACAATGATAAAGTTCTTCGGGAATAAAATTAAAAAATAATTATTTGATGCATTTTCTTTTTGCTTTTTTAATTCTTTACGTAGACTTTTTCATTTGAAATAAAATAAAAAATAGATTATTTCCTAAAAAATTAAAACAATATTATTTTTTAAAATTCAGTTTTATTTAATAAAAATTAAACCTATAATGATATAATCGGTGTAGGTTACACCGATTTATGAAGAATTTAATGTCAAACTGACAATTGGCGCAAATTTTTAATTTTCATTGACCTCTTATAGCGACAACAACAATGTTTTCGGACATTTGGATAAAGAGTGCCCTGGAGGACAACATTGGCATCTCCCATTGGAATATCGCCACCTCCGTGATCGTCACAAGGAACAATCACTGTCATGGATAACAGCATTGTCATCTCCCATTGGAGTATCATCGGGAAAAGGATTGTTTCAAACTCTTCAACAAAGATTAGTGAATCTATACCAGAAAAAGATGCCGAAAAGTATGAATAAAGTTGAACAATCTCAGGATGTCGAAAACTATGGAAAAATTTGCACTTAGTAAGAAATTTTTAAAAGAACAAAACATATAGTTTGTTCTTATTTAAAATAACCATCACAAATGTGGGTAAGTTTGCTTTAGCTGCAAGAACCTCAAGGATGTGTGTTAGAGTAAGGATTGTCAAAGCTAGTATGTTAGCTTAGCTTAATTAAGTGTTTGTTAGCTTAGTCAGCTTAGCATTGATATATAAGTATGTAAATTGAGCTGAGCTTAAGTAACTTATATTTTGTTTTCTCATTTGTTATACAAACTTTACTTTCTTCTTCTTCCCTTTTCAATCTTTGTTCTTTGTTTTCTGAAAAGCTATTGCTTCTTGCTCAGTGTTTAAAGCTTAGATCTTAAAACGTGGGTACTGAACTTGAGGAGCAAGAAGATGTTGTGAACGTGTGTCCAAGGTGAGTAATTGAAGATAACATTGTACTTATAAATAGATGAAGTCTATACACTTGAAGGCATCACTTTTTCATTACCTCTCTACCACTATAGCTCTGCTCAAATTCCAAATCACCATAAACGCCAAAGAAGCTCATGGAGTGTAGGTGTAGTATGCGAGTATATTGAGAAGTGTCGTTTTCCTTTCTAGCTTTCTTAACTTCTATTCTTTAAATTCAATCTTTTCAATTCTCTGAAAGATCTTTTATCCAGTTCTTATGTTCATGTTCTTTACCATTCTTCCTTTCCAAAAGCACATTTCTCATCCCTTGTAGTTGCTTATTATTTAATAATCAAGTTCCTATTGCAAGCTCAAGCTTATTTGTTTAGCCATATTATTATTTGTTTCCTTTATTACTTCCTTTCTATAATCGTTAACTGTTTTTAACTCTGGTTTTAAATTTGGTCGAGCAAGTTACCAATACTTTATCAAGCCATTTGTAAAAAGTTAAACCCATTTATTTGAAAGGTGTTTGTTGAGTTCAAAGTTAATATCGAATATTTGATAATGACAAACATTAGTTGGATTATGGATTAATAGCTCAAACGTGTTAATGTGTTTGCTATGTGTGTTTAGTGTTGCAGGTCCAAATAAATATAGCAAGTAAAATTGATTAAATTCAAAGTCTTGGAAATTAAGTAATCATAAAGGAAATATTTGGAGTAGCACAAATTTGGACAATAAGTATATCACACTATTTGTGAATGATCAAAAGAGGAAAGATTTTCTATTCAAACGGTCATAATGAGTTAAAGATGGAAATATTTGTTGCTGAATTTTTGGGAATGTTGCCCAAGACATTGAATTTCAAAAAGAAACTTGGAGAACAAGAATATTATATATGGAAGATTTTTGGACAGCACCTTAAGATCAAACATGGAGTGGAGAACAAGCAAATCTCAATGGCTATT
This sequence comes from Stylosanthes scabra, assembly GCA_036250425.1. Classification (NCBI taxonomy): domain Eukaryota; kingdom Viridiplantae; phylum Streptophyta; class Magnoliopsida; order Fabales; family Fabaceae; genus Stylosanthes; species Stylosanthes scabra. The sequence goes on along the minus strand of JASCZI010181329.1, from coordinate 77,536 downwards.
ATCGCACTTTCTTGGGTGTTCTACAAGGGTGCTACAATTATAAATAGAAGACATTTTTCAGCAGCAAGAGACAAGCAAGAGAGCTACAAGTTCATACATATTCACTTTGAGTTATTCATATTATTCTTTTTATTCTTTCTTTGTCTAGAGTTATGTTTATTTGAAATACAAAAGGCAATGGGAGAAAAGATACAAAAGCCATATATTTTATGTTTGAGAGGTTCCAACTAGGTTCTCAGTTGTGAGAAAATTCCTAAGTAAGTAAAGCTTAGATGTGAGAGAAAATGTCCTAAGTGAGTGAAACTTAGGTGTTTTAGTATGAGGGTAAGTGATCTCTTGAATTAGTGTTATTTGTACTTGAACAAAGTATAGTGAAAATTCTACTATTGTGAGTGATGGAGACTGGACGTAGGTTTCAAGTGAGAAAACCGAACCAGATCAGTATATATCGTGGTGTTCTTCTTCTACTCTCTATCTTTTAAATTTGATCAGTATATATCTCCTACATCTGCTGTAGTTTTATCTCCTGATTCAAAAAAGCATTTGCATTCTTTGATTTACGCTCCTCTCAAGGATACTTCAATTAGCATCAGAGCTTAGGCTCAAGGAGTCAAATTTAATAGTTTGGAGTTCGATCTATGGCAATCAACTGCATTTCTTACACTTTGATGGAAGGACAATCCACAGTTAGACCACCATGTTCAATGGAGATAACTACACGTATTGAAAAAAAGAATGAGGATCATTACTCAATCTATTGATTTCAACAATTGAGTAATCATCCTTGAAGGACCTCAAGTGCCAACCAAGATGGATGAAGATGGAAATCAAATTCCGAAAAGTCAAACCGAATGGTCTGAAGAAGAAAAGAAAAAGGTAGAATTAAATGCTAAAGTTATTAACCTCTTACATTGTGCTATTAGTGTGAATGAATACAGGAAAATGTCGAGATGCAAGATTGCCAAAGTGATTCCGGACAAACTATAAGTAACACACGAAAGTACAAAGCAAGTGAGAGATACTCGAATAGACATGCTCATGAAGAAATACGAATTGTTTTCCATGATGGAAGATGAATGCATCGATGCTATGTTTGAGAGGTTCTCCATCGTCATTAACAACCTTGATGCAATGGGAAAGAAATTCTCCGAAGAAGAGCTTGTAAGAAAGATTTTAAAAGCAATTGGAAAACATGAGCACAACCGTACAAGAAAGTAATGATCCCAACAAAATTGCATATGATGAGTTAAGAGGAAAGCTACTAGCACAAGAAACTACATATCTCAGCGATAACAAGAAGAAAGGAGTGGGTTTCAAGACCGAAATATCATCCAAAGAAGCAGAATACGAAGATGATGACATTCCGATAATGAATTAGAAATTATTGCTAGAAATTGAGAAAGTTGATGAGTAGAAAAGACAATACATAGCAAAGAATCATCATCATTCAAAGGTTTCAAAAGGAATAACCAAAGTCATTTGCCACAATTGCAAGGATCCCGATCACTATAAAGCCGACTACCCACACAAGAAGAAAGTGCAAATTTCCTCACGGAAAGATTCAGATGAAAAAAAAGATGAAGAGTCATATCAAAAGGCTCAAGTATGCTTCATGGCCAATTCCATCGAAAATGATGAGGTAAACTTATCTAAACTTTTTAATAAAGAATTATTTGATATGATTGATGATATAACTGAGGATTTTGAAAAATTATTTAATAAATATACTAATAGCAAAAAAGAAAATCAAACTTTGAAAGTTGAGCATGCCTCTCTCAAAAATCAAATAAGTGCAGCCGAATCTTTAAATAAAAATGCCTTAAAGGAAGAAAATGAGCTTTTGAAAAATGATTTTAAAAATTTGAAAAATTCAATTGCTGCTTCAATTGACCTCATTGCTGAAAATGAAAAAAAATGCATGATAAGATTAAGGTTTTAAATAATGATTTAGCAAAATTGACTCATGGTTCCACCAACATAAATAAAAGAAAGGTCTTCTTTTATAAAATATGGTCTCGGTTATGTTGATAAAAGCAAATATGTTTTCAAAAGTGTTTTTGAAGCTTCAAGTTCAAAAGAAAAAGTAACCGAACCACCTTTCATATATAACCCCGAGGCCAGTGCTTTCAAAAATAAAAATTATACATTCAATTTGAAAATTTCAGCAAAGAGAATCACTTGTCACAAGTGTAAAAGAGTTGATCATTCTTCACCTCAATGTTTTATTTTCAAAAGAAAAATTGGTGATAAGATTTATAATATTATTCATGATTATAAAGCTCTTGGGCAACCAAAAAGAATTAACATAAAAGGATCCAAGTGGATTTGGATACCAAAAGTTACTTAAAAGTATTGAAGGTTTGCCTTACGTCCAAAAGCTAAAAGAAAACGTGATATATTGATAAGTGGATGTTTAAGGCGTATGATGAAGTAAATATTCTTCATGAAGTTAAACAGGTAAAAGTGAAGTTTTTGTGACTTTTGGAGATGATTAAAAATACAATATTATTGTAGTAAACGAAATTACTAGAGATCCTAAAGAAATAGCAAGATAAGTCAACGCCACTACAACTTGAATCAGAAAATTCTACAGAAAATTACTATGCAGGAGACAAAAGTTCGAATTGACTCTCTGTTCGGGATGAGATAATTTCGAGCAGAAGAGTGCTAAAGCAATCTTCCTAAGAAAATGATACATCATTCTTTATGGATATCATAAATATCGTGATCCCTTCACTATTTCATTAATTATTCATGTGGATATGTGTGTTTTCTTGAAGGCCTTATTAGATTCATTGTTCCTTTGAATTACCTCTAATAAGTTTTTGTAGGTCTTGTTAATTTTTCCCACCATGTTGACTTTTAGGGAGATAATATAAATAAATGCTTATAATTGCTATTATGTTTGAATATTTGGATATTATGATTTGATGATGTTAAATCTTATTGTTATCTCTTAGTACTTTATGCTCTAATATATTGACATGCTTTAATATTTATGGAATGCATCTAATACTCTTTTGTAGGTATCATTTTGTTTTTCTCTTGATGACAAAAAGAGAAGAAATATATGATGATAAGTATATTATATTATTAGATGTTATTAATATTGCATATTACTATATTTGTTTATCAAGTATGGAAGCACACATTAAGGGAGCACATCAAAGGAAAGTATCATGATTTTCTATTTATTAAAATCCCTTGATTGATCCTCATATTTAATGTTTGTCATCAAAGAGTAGATTGTTGAATTCAAAGTTAATATTGAATATTTGATAATGGCAAACATTAGTTGGGTTATGGATTAATATCCCAAACGTGTTAGTGTGTTTGATATGTGTGTTTAGTGTTGCAAGTCCAAATAAATATAGCAAGTAAAGTTGACTAGATTTAAAGTATTGGAGATGAAGTAATGTTCATAAAGGAAAATTTGGAGTAGCACAAATTTGGACAATAAGTATATCACACTATTTGTGATTGATCAAAAGAAAAAAGATTTTCTACTCAAACGGTCATAGTGAGTTAAAGAAGGAAATATTTGTTGCTGAATTTTTGGGAGTGTTGCCCAAGACATTGAAATTCAAAAAGAAACTTAGAGAGCAAGAATATTATATATAGAAGCTTTTTGGACAGCACCTTAAGATTAAACATGGAGTGGAGAACAAGCAAATCTCAACGACTATTATCGCACTTTCTTGGGTGTTCTCCAAAGCTGCTACAACTATAAATAGAAGACGTTTTTCAGTAGGGAAAGACAAGTAAGAGAGCTGCAAGTTCATACATACTCACTTTGAGTTATTCATATTATTTTTTTGGGTAAATATGGTTTATATCCCTAACGTTTGAAAAAAGTTTCAAAAATACCCCTCATGTTTAGTTTGATTCAATTTTACCCCTAACGTTTTCGATTGGTTTCAATTTTATCCTCAATGTTTTAAATTTGTCACCGATTAAGGATAAAATTGAAACAAATCGAAAACGTTAGAGGTAAAGTTGAATCAAATTAAACGTTAGGGGTATTTTTGAAACTTTTCATAAACGTTAAGGATATAAACCATATTTTACCTTATTTTTTTTATTTTTCGTTTGTCTAGAGTTATACTTATTTGAAATACAAAAGGCAAAGAGAGAAAAGATATAAAAGCCATATATTTTATGTTTGAGAGTTTGCAACTAGGTTTTTAGTTGTGAGAAAATTCCTAAATAAGTGAAGCTTAGGTATGAGAGAAAAAGTCCTAAGTGAGTGAAGCTTAGGTGTTCTAGTTTGAGAGTAAGTGATCTCTTCAATTAGTGTTTGTACTTAAACAAAGTATAGTAAAAATTCTACCATTTTGAGTGGTGAAGACGTAGGTTTAAAATGGGGAAACCGACCAGTATAAATCATTGTGTTCTTCTTCTACTCTCTATCTTTTAAGTTTAATTACTGTTTCGTTGTTAAGAAATGAATTCTGTTTTTATCTCATACATCCGCTGCAGTTTTATCTCCTAATTCAAAAAAGCATTTGCATTTCTTGATTTACCATTTTTAAAAAATCTTTAGTGTCGTATCCCACTCCTCGATATGAGATTGTTGTACAAATTTTTTATTTGAGTCTGTAGAAAAATTTTGAGCGAAACAACTACAAAATAAAAATGAAAACAATTGATAAATATACAAATGAATATTAAACTTAAGAAATGTTAAAAATTGGTGTGTAGCCCACACCTAAGCTCGATAAGGCTACACCGAGCCCCTTAAAACAATAGTCAGTGATGATGATGTAGTAATAACGGAGTCAATAATGGCATTTAGGTTGTGTCCTATAAGCCACTCAAATGGTGCCACGTGGAGAGCCCAGAATCTCCTCCTCCGTCTATATATATTTCAGCTTCCTCCACCTTTCTCATCACACAACACATGCAGCAGCACCTTCACTAAAAAAAAAAATTCAAAACCGTTTTGACGAATCTTGGGGAGAAGAGAGAATTAAAATAAAATTACATCCTCCAAACAAAAAAGAAATACAACTCTCTCTCTCTCTCTCTCTCTCTCTCTCTTTCTCTCTGATCTTCTCTTTTTAGTTTTCCCGGAAAACTCACACACCAGAAAAGAAAAAAAGAAAATTTTTTGTTGTTGTGAAAATGTTCATCGAGAATTTTAAGGTTGAGAGTCCCAATGTGAAGTACAGTGAGGATGAGATTCAATCCGTTTACAACTACGAAACCACGGAGCTTGTTCATGAGAACAGGAATGGCTCTTATCAATGGATCGTCAAACCCAAAACCGTCAAATACGAATTCAAAACCAACACCCGTGTCCCTAAATTGGGGTATACATATCAAGATCCAAATTTCACAAACATTTTCCTTTTTTTTTTAATTTTCATTTTCTTGTTTCATTTCTGATTTGATTTGATTTTCTGCTTTTTTTTTTTTTATGGTCTCAGAGTAATGCTTGTTGGTTGGGGTGGAAACAATGGTTCCACACTCACTGGTGGCGTTATTGCAAACCGAGAGTTAGTTTCATTTCATTTCTCTGCAATTTTTTTTTAATTTTAATTTTATATTTTTTTTCATGATTATTGTGAAATAATGGTGTGGAAAATTGTGTGATTTGTGTTCAGGGGAATTTCATGGGCAACGAAGGATAAAATCCAACAAGCGAATTATTTTGGGTCTCTGACTCAAGCTTCTGCTATCAGAGTGGGTTCTTTCCAAGGAGAGGAAATCTATGCCCCATTCAAGAGCCTCCTCCCTATGGTATTTCTTTTTCTTTTTTTTGGTTTCAGTAAATTTAATTAGTGTGTCCATTTCTTTCAATTTTAGGTAATTCAACATGTTTTGTGTTATAAAAATGTTACTTTTACAAAGATTTTAGTTATTGTGGGGAATGCTAGCAAGAATGAATTTTAGGTTATTCAACATTCATCTGAAAATGCTAATGTTGCTCATTTTCAGTAGTTTATATATTTGATAGTAGTGATTTTTGGTTAATAAGGTAAAGAATTGATAATTTTTCAGAAATTCTATATCTGATAGGCATGTTTGTGTCAAATGAAATTTGTGCATTGGGCTGGCCTTACATAAGTGTTTTTCTTTTTTTAATTTTTTTTTTTTATGATTATGAAATTCAGTGCATCATTGTAACTTAAACTTGTTTATGCAATTAAATTATGTTGAAAAATGGTGTATAACAATATGTGTGCAGGTTAACCCTGATGACATTGTATTTGGTGGATGGGATATCAGCAAGATGAACCTGGCTGATGCTATGGGAAGGGCCAAGGTGTTCGACATCGATTTGCAGAAGCAGTTGAGGCCTTACATGGAATCCATGGTTCCACTCCCTGGAATCTATGACCAAGATTTCATTGCTGCTAACCAAGAAGCTCGGGCCGACAACATCATCAAGGGCACTAAGAAGGAACAGATTCAGCAGATCATCAAGGACATTAAGTGAGTCACACTAATATCTATCTATTTTATTTTTATTGCATTATTATTCAATTTGGAAACATGTTTTATTGAAATTTCTATATATACTAGTAGACTATGGTTTGATTAGATACATTGATCTTTTGATGTACCATTCTTTCCAATTCAAGAGTTATTAAACTTGCATTTGACATGAACTCAGGGAATTTAAGGAACAGAACAAAGTCGACAGGGTGGTTGTCTTGTGGACCGCTAACACCGAGAGGTACAGCAACGTTGTTGTTGGACTTAACGACACCATGGAGAACCTCATGGCTTCTGTGGACAAAAATGAGTCAGAGATCTCTCCTTCCACCTTGTATGCAATTGCTTGTGTTATGGAGAATGTTCCATTCATCAATGGAAGCCCTCAGAACACTTTTGTCCCAGGTTTGTTGTTTTCTACCCTTGTGTTGTTTTTCCTCTTCTATTGCAGTTGATCATTTCAATATTTCATGGAACTTTTGGATTTTAACTTATGCTTGTGTTG
>JASCZI010181329.1:43814-70580 GCA_036250425.1 Stylosanthes scabra | reverse complement strand
AACAGTTTGATTGGTGGAGATGATTTCAAGAGTGGCCAAACCAAAATGAAATCTGTCTTGGTTGATTTCCTTGTTGGTGCTGGTATCAAGGTACATTGTTTTTTATAATGATGTTTTGTGTCTTTGGTTTTAAAAAAGGAAGTAAATTGATTTCGGAAGGGTCCCTTTTTAATATTTGATAGCCAACATCAATAGTGAGTTACAACCATCTTGGAAACAATGATGGTATGAATCTCTCAGCCCCTCAAACCTTCCGGTCAAAGGAAATCTCCAAGAGCAATGTCGTTGACGATATGGTCAACAGCAATGCCATCCTCTACGAGCCCGGTGAGCATCCGGACCATGTTGTCGTGATTAAGGTAATGTTTTTGTTCCACCCTGAATTTCTCTGTTTCTTATTCTTATTGAGTCTTGGATTTACATATTTTTCCCTGTCTTTGTGCTTTGCAGTATGTTCCTTATGTTGGGGACAGCAAGAGGGCCATGGATGAGTACACATCGGAGATATTCATGGGTGGAAAGAACACAATCGTGCTGCACAACACCTGTGAGGATTCCCTCTTGGCTGCTCCTATTATCTTGGACTTGGTCCTTCTTGCTGAGCTTAGCACTCGAATTCAGTTCAAATCTGAAGCCGAGGTAATCATTTTGCTGCTTGTTTGTACTAATTCTTGTAATATTATTGTTATTCTCAGCCTTCTGATGTAAACCGTTGCGATATGGTTTCTGCAGGGCAAGTTCCACTCATTCCACCCCGTCGCAACCATCCTGAGTTATCTGACCAAGGCACCTCTGGTTAGTCCACATCTCTATCTGATTGAATGTTGTGTTTGTGTACATATTATGCAAAGTTTCAGTTTCAAGAAACATGTCTACTAAGCCTAGTACTAAGATTCAACTGCTCTAGAATCCAGATGTTATTGTCATATATACTGGTGATTGACTCATGATATGATGGTTTCTCACAGGTTCCACCGGGCACGCCGGTTGTGAATGCATTATCGAAGCAGCGAGCAATGTTGGAAAACATAATGAGAGCCTGCGTGGGTTTGGCCCCGGAGAACAACATGATTCTCGAGTATAAGTGAACCGAATCAAATCTATCGGAAAGAATTAGTAGTTTGAAAGAAGAATAATAATAATCTTGGCTGAGTGTTCTGGAGCACTTATTATCCCCCTGGCTGCTCCCTTTTTCTTCTTCTTTTTTTTTTTCTGTTGCTTAGGAGTTTGCAAGTGTAATATTCTGTCTTTGCTCCTGTCTTTGCTTTACCATAGTGCAGACAGTTATTTTGGTTTTCCTTAGTGCATAAATATGTTAGGTTTGTGTGCATTGTGGAATCAAATGAAAAGCAGAAAAAAATTGTCTACTAGTCTTAAATTGGCTTTTGAATCACAGTTTTAGACTACAATGCATAAAGTTAAAAATAATTTCGCAATCAACTCACTGGCAGAGTAAGCCACATAGTAGTGACAGCAATCACACACACCATTTTGGTTATTTGCGTGGACAAGGGAAACTCCTTTTCAGGTTTCGCTTTTTCTTCTCTTATTTAAAGTTTTTCATGGAAAGGAATGTTATCGGTTTTGCATAATTTAGAACCTAATGAACAGAAACACTTAGAAAAGGCTATATTTGTTCTATGACTGAAAATAACTCTTGAATGTTGTTTTCTTAAAATATAGAATGATGATATGGCTTACTAAGGCTTTATTTTTATTTTTATTTTTTTTGGTTAGCCACGGTATCTCTCCGAAAACCCAAGAATTAATCAATTGTGGATCGGAGATCCATTAAAGAGTGTGTCGCTAGCCAATTGATTTCTGCATGCACAAAACAGAATTTGAAAGGTCAAACTCTTATTTAAACGAACTAGTGAACTAATATTATATCAACCCAAGTTAGTTTATTTAAGGTTTTAATTAGCGGTGGAATTGTTGAATTGTATTTGGTAGGTGTTTTGTTTCAACTCTTTTTGGTTAAATTAGTGGTTGAGGATAAAAAATAAACATATTCTTCATTGTGAACTACCAAAAAATAACAAAACAAAAAAATAATTTATTAATTATATTCGTAATTAATTTTTTTTCCAATTATATCAAATTATATTAGTATTATCATGAGTAGCTGGAAATAAATCCTAAGTTTATAAAAGCTTCATCTCCAATAGCTTTAGTTTCTTGTTAATTTTCATCACATTGATACCACATGAATATTAATGTATATATAAGAAAGAAGGAGGGGGAGATATTATTCAATTTTTTTTTTGGTGTCTTATATTATTCATGTTTTTATATATCAAGCAAGTAGACCAAAACTATAAAAAAGAAAGAAAATTCCAACTATTTTTTAAACCAACCATCCCCAGTTGCAAAACCATCAAAATCAAAATTCTTTATAAACCCAACAAAATATACACATAATTACAACTTTCACAACCCACAACTCAGCCACATAAACTACCCTATTAAACTAGGTAATTAATCTAAATAAAATAACAAATTAAAAAACCTTAAAAGTAATTAATAATACCCAAAAGAGAAGAAACTGACTGCTCTAATTACAAGATCCTATGGTGAATGTAATTTTATACATTTTTTTTGGGTAATTAATGTTATTTTATAGATTTGATGGGCCTATCATTGTTTTGGAAGATATGGGCCTATCATTTTGAATGCTGATCTTACTAAAGCACACACACAATCATCAGGGAAAAAAAAAACACACGAACACACACACACACACAAATTCAATTATTATTACTCCAATTTTTTTTTATATAATTGAATTAATTTGTATGAAAATGTAATATTGAAAAACATTGTTTTGTTTTTACTTAACTCTTTCATGTATCAAAAGAATTTATTTTAACTAAAAATCAGAACTATCTTCTATAAAGTTCTTATTGTGGGTTTTTATTTTTTCTTTTGAAGTTTATTTGGATTAAAAAGCCGAAGTCTTTTTTTGGGTCAAGTAGAAACCCAAATATGGAATGCATAAAATTATACCAAAAATAAAAATATGAAATATATTGGGCATCTCAATTAGGTAACGCATAATCCGGGCTCAATACCAATCTGACATATTTTGGGCTTTGATTTATTTTATATTTTAAATTACAAGCCTTTTTTTTTAGAACCCACAAAAGAATAAATTTGTTACAAAATTTTGAATCACAGAAAAGAAAACAAGAATTCCAGTTCAATATTCCATGTTTTTATTCTTTATTTTATAAACAGAATCAAAATTTTGTTTGTTTGGAATAGAACAAATAAATTTGCATCGTTGAATAATAATATATGCGATGGCGGTGACATGCATGCATCAGCCAGCCCTGTCCCTTTGGTAAAGAAACAGTTCATAAAACCAATAAGTTTCGTTTATTACAAATGAAATTATTATGATGAAAGTGATATTTAGCGACGTGTTGTGACACGATATACACGTTCATTAGTCAATCACTTTCTTTTCTTAACACTATTTATTCCTTCCCATTTGAAATAAATATCTCTTCTATATTTTATTTAAAATTTCTAATAAATAAACAAAATAAGAGACACTCGTTTTAAAAACAGAATAACAAATTTATGAGAAGGTTATGCTATGTCTAACAATTAAAATAAGAAGAAAATAACACTCTTTTTTATGAGATATCTAAATCAAGGGCGGATCCAGAACACCGACTCTAGAGGGGTCGAAAGTAAATTGAAAATGAACTGAATTGAGTCGAGCCAAGTCAAGATTAAATTTTACTTATGAAAATGGAACTTAACTTATAACTTATCTTGACTCATTAATAACTAGTAATTTTATATAAATAAATTATAATTTGTATATAAAAAATATTCATCGTCCATTAATTTTCAATAAAATAAACAAGATATTATAATTTAGATATTATTAATTATCGTTTAGTTATTAAAAATAACTTATATTTAGACTAAACATTTACTTATATATTATGCTAAAAGTAAAATATATTTAATAATTTGGTTATTAGTATAAAGTTGATCTAAAAATATAAATAAAATTACATAATACATAATAACATTTATATATATGCTTACTATTATATATAGTTTTTACAAAATTTTGGAGGCCGAGGCCTATGTTTGCCCCCTTCGATCCGTCCCTGCTCTAAATGGCACTAGCTCTTTTCTCTTACAAAATCACACTTTTTAATCCTCTTAGACTAAAATACATTTCAATCACCATTATATATATATAATTATTTGGTAATTCTAATAATAATATAATATTAATAATAAGGATAATAATATTAAATATTCTAAATTGTTAAAAAGATCAATTTATAATTTTTTATATGTTTTATGATTAATAATAAAATATTAGACATAAATAAAATTTATAATGTTAATAATAAATATATTTTATATTATTATAATTTTAATTAACTAAATAAGTATTACTAACTTATATATATAATTATAGGTGAGTATTTTAATCAAGAAACTAAATGATAAATTATTTTAATCTTTTAAGTTTTATGTATGTATATAGAGAAATGTTACTCTTATAAAATACACTAGCTAATTGAGTATCGCATATAATATAATATAAGAAGTATTTCGGGTATAACCAAGAATCATGTATTTCTGTATTTTTAGTCGTTGATTTTTATTAAATTTAATTATAAAATATATATATTATTAAGATCAACGACTAAAAATACAGGAATACCGGAATTTCCGGTTATATCCGAAATATTTTCTATAATATAATATTTTTGTTCATGTTTTATCTATTAAATATAATTTTATATTTTTGTATTACTACCTTAGTGTCCTATATTTGTAAACAAATTAAATAAATCCATGGAAAGACATATGAGATCGATTCAGGATATTTTATTCGGTTTCGTTATACATACATCCTTTTAATAGACACTAAATTTATACTCGTATAAAATACAATATTTGATGTGTTAAATTTTTGTGGTCCATCTATTATTAAAATATATATTTAATTAATAATAATCGTATTTTTATACAGATATAAAATTGATGTCTACTAAAAAGACGTCTAAATAGCATTATTCTATTTATTTAAGATTTTAGTTCATTTATACTTTGCCACTCAAATAAGAATTTGTCTAAGATAGATTTATTTTGTTATAGACTTAATATAATATTTTTAAATAAGTAATTAAAACTTTTTTTACATTTTATTATTATTATTATTATTATAAAAAAGCTAGGTGTACACATAAAACACACAAACACATCCTAATTAATCACTCTCGCAAATAGATAAGATTTATGTGTTTCAATGTATTTATGTGTACACCTAGCAAAACCACTAATTTTGATAACTAACACTTAGCAATTAGCATTCGAAAAATTGAAACATTTTTTATCCACCAAAACCTTCCTCATGATCGTTAAACACGTGACAAAAAGCAAATTAAACCCACAGATTTTGCCTCAATTAAAATCTGAATTGGATTCCCCACAAAATCCTGTCTTGACTATTTCCCATTGTTAATAGTAATAATAGTAAGATACATTGAGACACAAATCCAACAAAGAACGATGAAGTAATAAAGAGAATCCAAATAGATGTTGAAATTTGGGATCCCTAATCTACAAACATGTGAATTTTATGAGATCCTGCCTCAAAGAATCAGATGATAGGACCGCAGTGTTAAAAATCATATGATGGATGATGTTGTTCCTTGAACTAGGTATATATATTCTTGTGGACCTAGATTCTAAAAAGTGAACTCAACAAAATTGACTAGCTCAATTTATTTATTTACTACCGCATCTAGTGCGTTTCACACTCAACTTTATCTTTATTTGCTCCCTAGTTTAATTCCCTGCGTTTAATGACTCCTCTGGACATGTTAGATTGAGGAAGTCTTAGTTTTCTTTCTCTGTTCTTGTTTTTTCCTTGTTTCCTTGGGTCTTTGACCGCCTTTTCTCAAAAAAATAAAAAAAAAAGTTTAATTCCCTGCGTACGCAGAAAACAAACTATATAAGGACTCAAAATATGGTTGGAAGTGAGCAGAACTATGTTAAATCATGTCAAACTCAAATTTAACTCATAACTTGTTTTATTCATAATTAATAATTTTATATAAATAAATTATTATTTATATGTAAATAAAAAAACTATCTATCACTTATAATGGGTGTTATCTAATAAAATTATATATAAAAAATATTCATTATCCATCTTTAATAAAATAAAAGAAAAAAAAACACATATATATATATATATTCTCAACTATTAATTAAATAAATACAACATACTCTTGATATATATAATAAATAACAAAAAGTGCAATCATGGACTAAATTTTAGTGAGGGATCAAACATTAATTTTATAATAAAAAAATGAAAAATAAATATTTTAAAGCACTAAATTAAAATTTTCTATAATTTATAAACAAAATTTAATGTTTAGGGGGCATTGCCCCTTAGCCTATACAAGGCTCCGCTCCTGAATTTAGTAACAAAAAGTTGTAAAACTTTAGTTAAAGATTAATATAATTTCTATTTTATTATAATTCTATAAATCAAAAGGTATATTTTTTTTAATTCTATTACACATTTAAGCATTTATTCAAATCAAACTCGATCAAGTTTTTTTTCCAACTCTTACTTACTGGCACGCTCGTTCACTCTCCTCAAAATTCAAACACGATAGAAACAGCTCACTTCTTCGTCTCCTCATCCTCCTCCTTTGTTTTTTTTGTTGCCACTGTCGCCACCACCGTTGTTGTTGCTACAGCCGCAACTGTCGTCATTGTCTCTTCTTCTTCTTCCTCCTCCTACATTGTTACGTTGTTGTTGTTGTTGATTTTGTTGATGATGTTCTTCTTTTTTATGAATTGGATTTTCATGAAAAATAAAAATGAATTTTCATAAAAAAGAAAAACAAATTCTCATATTAAATAGAAATGGATTTTGAAGAAAAAAAGAGGCAGATTTTCATATAAAAAACTGAATTTGATTTTCACGAAAACAAAACCAGATTTTCATGAAAAAATAGAAATGAATTTTGAAGAAAAATAGAAACGAATTTTCATATAAAAATTGAAAACATATTTTTATGAAAAATAGAAACGAATTTTAAAGAAAAACAAAAAATTTATTTTCATTTAAAAACTGAATTGAATTTTCACTAAAACAGAAACGAATTTTCATAAAAAAAAAAACAAATTTTCTTTTCTTAACTTCTTCTCCTTCCTCCTCCTATTCCTTTTCCTCCTTCCTCTTCTTTGCATTCCTCCTCAACCTTCTCTGTGTTATATTTTTTTTCTTTCAGTTCTTCTCCACTTTTAATGTTGTCGTCATCATCATCATCATCATCTTCTTTATTATTATCATCATCTCATCCTCCTCCTCTTATGTTTTGTTTATCTTCTTCCTTTTCCTTCTTCCTCATTGTATTATCTTTTTTTTTCTTCTTCAATGGTTTATCCTTCTTTTTCTTCCTCTTCTTTTCTATTTTCAATGCCACTATCATCATCGTTATCGTTGTTGTCATCATCTTCTTTCTGTGCAAAGGAAAAGAAAAAAAAATGTGCTAATAAAAAGGGAAAAGGAGCGTCTGAGTGTGTAGAACTTGATTGAACTTGGTTGACAAAATCACTTGATTGTATATAATTATTGATATTTTTTAATCTTCAAGATGAATTATATAACCTAAACACATCCGCACATGAATGTGTAATTTGAGAGACTAAATTAAATTATTAATTAATTAACTAAATTACCAAGTTGACCTACAAAATTACACTGAATTATTGATGTGGGTGTATGTGTAGAGTGTGAAACTCAACTATCCCAAAGAACAAAAGTCCATGAGAGAGGGAATGGGGTCCCTCATTAAACCAAGCTAATATTTATATACTATGCCCAAATTGAAGTGAATGCAGGTGGTCCCATATTAATTTCGATTTGTCGCCGTACAACTCGACTCCATAAATTAAAGATTAATGCTTAATAAATTTGAGGTTAATTTAATTTAGGGTAAAGTATTATTATTATTTCCTAATGTTTATGTAGAATTTTATTTTAATTCCTAACGTTTAAAATATTCTATTTTAATTTTAAAATATTTTAATTGGACTCAATCAAGTCTCACAATTAAAAGATAAATATAAATTTAATGCCCTATCTGACGTGATCGTTTCTCTCTCCATCTTAAAAAGTCAAACCTTAATTTGTTATAAAGTATGGTCGAACCAACCACAAGTAGCACTAGAGACTTTCTTTGTTCAATTCTCGTGCGACAATAATGAATGATTAGGGTTTTAAGTAAGTGTTTTCTTCATTAGAAACTGAAAAGAGAATATGAAGTGTCAAACTTTGTAATGTAAAATTTTTGAACACATGAGTGAAGTAACTAATCACCAAAAAATGATCATATCAGCTACAATGTTAACTTTTCCGTCTAACTTTTAACTATAAGATTCGATTGAATCCAATTAAAACTTTTTTAGATTAAACATTTTAAACCTTAAAGATTAAAATATAATATGATTTAAATATTAGGAATTTTTATTTTTTTAATTTAAAAATTTATCACTTATCAATAAATTGTTACATATATTGTTACATATATGTATATATAAAATAATTTTTGAATTTTTTATAATTATTTAAGTAGAGACGTGTAAACTAGTGAGTGGACAAACCTAAATTAGATGGGCATATTATTGTGACAAAAAAGAGGTGTGACTTTGAGTGTTTATTAAAGGGCTCCACCATTGCCTTGTCTTTCAGACACAAAACCCCAATTCAGTCTACTTCAGTTATAATGAATGATAATAGTGGAATTCTTGTCGTTACTGTCAATAATCAAATATTCTACAAAGCTTCAATCAAACCACCGGCAATCTCCATGGCCAACATCAATTTATTTTATGGGCTTCTATATTTCCATCACCGTCATGAACTAACTTTCTCGTTTACTTTTCAATTTCAATAATACGGTTTTAAAAAAAAAAGTGCATAAAATATGGGCCGTGAACTGCTTTGAGAATATGTATTTATTAAAAATCTAAATTACTTGTGATAAAAAAAAATCTTCTATTTTTTTTTAATTAGGGTAACATTCCCTATTAATTCAAGATATGAAATTATTCAAGACAGTATATATATACTTAATATTATTTCTAACCTTCATCCTTATATTCAAGTCAGATAACATAAATAATAAAACACTTTTTTTTTTTATCAATATACCAATTACCAACTTAAGTAACTAAACTTTTTTATCCCCATAATAATGGTGTAGACATAGTCATATAGAATTAGTTATCAAAATATTTTCTAAAGAATTAGAAAAGGATTAATTTGGTCACTAAAAAGATTTGATGAATCAACTTTAGTCTCTTAAATTATACAAATACGAGTCTAATTAATCTTTGGTCAACTTTCCTCATGCATGTCATGTTAATTGTTAAGTGTTGTAAGGTAATAAATTGGTGAATATTCAAATACAATCGACTTTATATATACTCTTATGGATGTTGGTTTACCTACCCATATCATCTCCCTGATCATGGCCTGTATCTCATCTGCTAGGTTGAGAGTCCTTTGGAATGGAGAAGAGCTGGATGAGTTCTCCCCTTCTAGGGGGATACGGCAAGGAGACCCTATCTCCTTTTATATCTTTGTTCTTTGCATTGAGCGTCTATCTCAACTTATTTATGCTACTGTCAATCATAAATTCTAGAAACCGATCCGGCTTAAGAGGGATGGCCCTGATATTTCTCTTCTCTGCTTTGCTGATGACCTGATCCTCTTTGTCGAGGCCAACCTTGATCAAGCTAACATTATTAATAAATGTCTCCATGAATTTTGTGAAAGCTCTGGCCAGAAAGTCAGTCTTGAAAAGACTAGGATTTTCTTCTCCTATAATGTTGATCATGTGGTTAGAAAACAGATCAGTAATGTCCTTAACTTTCCTAGAACAATTGATCTAGGGAAGTATTTGGGTGTTCCTTTGCTTCACTCAAGAGTTTCTAATCAGACTTTTAATGGAATTATTGATAAGCTCAACTCCTAGTTAAATTCTTGGAAGACGTCCTCTCTATCACTGGGAGGAAGATTAACTCTGGTAAAATCTGTCCTTTCTACTATTTCAATTTATACAATGCAAACTGCTCTTTTACCTGCTTCTACTTGTAATATTATTGATCGTAAATGCAGGGATTTCCTCTGGGGAGATAGCAACAATTTTAAAAAGGTTCATCTTATTAACTAGAGAAAAATCTATAGTTAAAAAAAAACGGGTGGCTTAGGTCTCCGTCAATCAAAGACTATGAATCATGCTCTAATGATGAAGTCGGCTTGGGGTCTTGTGGATAAGAGAGATTCACTCTGGGTCAGAGTTTTGAGGTCTAAGTATAATGGTGGTAATGACGTTCTCCCGGTGGTTAATAGGAAGAGAAATACTTCTAACTTGTGACAGGGTATTTGCAAGGCTTGGCAAGATGTTCAGGATAACCACATCTGAAGAATTGGAGATGGCTCTGAAATTCATTTCTGGAACCATAATTGGATGCCTAACATGGGACCCTTATCCCAGTTTAGGGAGCAGGTAGGTATTACTGATAATAATTATAATTCACTTATAGATTTCCTTACTGTTTCAGGTAATTGGGATGAAACTAAACTAGCCTCCCTTCTACCCGATGACATCATCAAGAGGATTTTGCCCATTGCACCGTCATCTCCGTGGAAAAGCTCTGATCATATAGCTTGGAGCTTATCTCAAGATGGAACCTTTCAATAGTCAACACTGCCTATGGAATGCTTGCTCAAGATTTGGATGCTCTTGCTAAAATCTTTGATCTCATTTGGCACTGGACTGGCCCTGAACGCATCAAGACCTTCCTTTGGCTGGTTTCTCATAGTGCTATCTTTACCAATTTTGAGCGTAGAAAACGTTACCTAACAGATTCTGCCTCCTGCCCTCGATGTAATACTCTCGAGGAGACTACTATCCATGTTCTTAGGGACTGTACTCATGCTACTTCTATCTGGCATCATTTCCTCCCTTCGTCGAATATCTCTGATTTCTTCTCTCTAAACCTGCTTGACTGGCTGCACTACAATCTTTCCAGAAAAGGAGACTGGGCCTTAACTTTTGGTATTTGTATTTCTTCAATCTGATTCTTTCGTAACAAATTTGTATTTGAAGGTCAAAATCTAGCGGTGACCTCTAGAGTAGAGCAGATTAAGGCTTGAGTTGTTGAAGCTATTAAAGTTTTCAACAATTCCTCTCTCAATTCCATTAATCATCGTCCGAAGGAGCGCCTGATAAGATGGAAGCCTCTGACTTAGCATTTTACAAAACTGAATGTTGATGGCTCCTTCTTTTCCCATTCCAATAATGCTTATTGTGGAGGAGTTTTTCGGAATAGCTTTGGCAGATTTCTTAGAGGTTTTAGTTGTAATTTGGGAAGCTGCTCCATTACTCATGCTAAACTCTGGGAAATTATTAAGGGAATCCACATAGCTATTGCCAATAATATTACTAGTCTAGAGATTGAGTCTGACTCCACTACTGCTCTCAACTTTATTCAAAATGGGTGTCCTGATACCAACCCTTGTGCTTCTCTTGTGGCTAACGTCTCCCTCCTTTTGAATAGACTTCCCAACATTATTTGGACTCATACTCTTCGCGAAAGCCAATTTCGTTGCTGATGGATTTGCAAAGAAAGGTCATGAGCTCCCGTTTGGTCTCCATATCTTTGATGTTATTCCTTCATACATTAAGCAAGCTCTTTTTAATGATTTTTCTGGTGTTTTCTTTTTGAGAGGTTGTAGTTAGTTTTTCTTTCTTTTCTTGGGTCTTTGAACCCCATTGTTTAAAAAAAAAAAACTGCATCTAAATTTTTCACTTAAAAAATTGTTTCTTACTTCTCATTGGTTTATCACGTGTCACTGCTATGACACATAATAATAAATAAATGAATTATTTGATTATTCCATAATCCTCCAAATATTTTTAGAGTATTAACCCTTTCAATATACGTTTTTTAAATTCTAGCTAGTACTTCGCCCCTTCTTTTTCTATTAAATTTGTTAGATGTTCTATAATCTATAGTTCTATACATTATTAACATATAATTTTAAATAATCTTAAATTATATACATCAATAATAGTAGCTTTCATACTTTAATGGATGGTGGAGTCATGAGGAATATCAAAGCAAACATATACATCAACGTTAGATGATGGGGACCATGCATGGTGATTCCGAAAAGTAAATGGCCATCTTTGAAACGCTTGAAATCAAACATCACAGGAAAGGAACAAAAATTTTGGTTCTTTTTAAAATAAATAAATAAATAAAAATAGAGTGCTTTTCAAGAGTAGTGAAAAGAGAAAAAAATAAAACCGACACTAAGTATATATTTTTCTAATTATATGCGACCTTTTTCCATTACATTATGCAATATATATACATATATGAGTAGGTAGGTAGAGAAAAATAAAAGGTAACTTAATAAAATAAATTAAGACCTAAAGTTAACAAAACCTCATGTTTATTAAAGCATTCATATTTAATTATATTTTTTCTCTAGCTACAAACTTATAATTATAGATTAATTAATATGTAAGCAGTATTAAAAAAATAGTAATATCTAATTATATATATATGATTATGTGAAGAAAAGTATTTTGTCTGATTATTTAGGAAAAAATTATCTAGTGTGAGTAAGTTTATAAAATGGTAAACTAGTATCTTAATCACTTTTAAATTTATTTCCTTATAGTTTTACTGTCATGAAATTATTCTCTTAAAATGTATTTTATTTTTTTTATTTGCTTTATGATGAAACTTTTCTTTTAGAATTTAATAAAGATCAAATTAAAATTTAGATTTTTGGATCATAAAAGCTTTGCTACAATGTCATGAAATCACATTAAAACTTTAACCCAATAGAAAGAAATACTTAAATAATTATTATATCTCTAATATTTACAAATACAAATAAATACATGATTAAAGATCAAATATTAATTTCCCGTAAATATAACCATAGATATAATAATATAAGTATCAAACTCTATAACTATTTGTAAATAATAAGAAATGAAAAGATTAATTCTCTGCAATTATTTAAAGAAGCTCCTACATCGACTTTAAAAAGGTGATACAAGTGAATGTGTACTGTCATCAATATAATCATCTCTTCGTGGAAAGAAGTAATAAGTTTACTGATGGCAAATAATAAAGTGAATAAATAAAGATACAAGATAACCATTATTAGATTAATTAACTATAAGACACCAAAAAAAAGATTAATTAACTATAATTATTAAAAGATTTTTACTAATTTAACGGTGTACACATACATTATTTTTACCACTTCATTTTAAAAGCATACATCCTATATATATTATATAGCCATCTTAAAAGCAAGTCCACTTTATTAAGAGAATCTTACCTCATGATTTCATTAATTAATAGAGGCTAAGCTTTTTCATTATTTTGGTGGAAGGAGGAATCACCCAAAAGGGAGAACAGAATGTGCATGCTTGCTTCAGCAAGTGCCTCTCAAAACCCACCTTGCTTTCAATGACCACATCAGGCCAATAATAAAGTAATAGAATATGAAATTATAAATAATCTAAGCAATGCAATGCAAATTGCAGATTATAATTTTTAGGTTTAATACATCATTTTCATTTTCCTTGTTTATAAAGATCTAAAGTTTTCTAGTGTTCGTGGGAATGAGGCAGTTGACGACAGGAGTGATTTTCTACGTCTATAAGATATGAAGAAGTTATCACATATAGGGTCTTCAACGAAGAAAGGTAAAATGAGTAAATATGTCCAATATGATAGGAAGATTTTCGCTACAAGCAACAGTGTGCGTTCCTTAGACTTGGAAGAAACGATAAATCAAATATGAAAGATGCATTACCAAGGTGGTAAGATAAAAAAAAAAAAAAAGAAGCAGATAATAAGAAAAGCAATTTGTGAAAAAAAAAACAAAAGGAAAAAACAAAAAAAGGAGGTCGACAAAAGGTGACCAAGGAAGTTGAGAAATTAGGTATTGAAGTTGTGAATGATAACGATGATGCTTTGGAGAAGTTACAAGCAAAGGATGACGCACTAAAAGGGGTTCAAGTCAAGGAGATTTAGAAGATGAAAAGTAGGGATGTGCATGTGTCGAATGTTGACTTTGAATCAAGATGCTATGAGGATGGCGAAGACTTGATGGCTATTTTAAAGGAGCAAAATGAGGCTATAGTTTTGAAAAGGAGAAATACAAAACAAAAGGAAAAAACACGTAATAGTACACCGAAAAGAACAAAATAAGATTTTTGTTGTGACAAAGTCGACCTAAAAAAACGAAAGAGTAGGGCATATGCGAAGGAGAACCTTTGAGATATTAGGTATCACGTCTTAGTATTAGGTGTTTCTAGTGTTTGATGTTAATGTATTTAGAGGTGTGTTTTGTTTGTGTTTCCGTTTGTTGCTATCGGGTGTTTTGAGTTGTAACTTGTGTTTGGGTGTTTGTTTGGTGTGATTTGGGTGTCGTTTTATGTTTTCGATTTTTTTTATGTACTTTAATCTCTTTTTTGGATTGAGAGCTCGAACAAACTATTAAAAAAAATTTTCCTTGTTTATAATTTAAATATAGTTAATTTAATTTTAATATATTGGTAATATAATTTTTGCATACAGTTTTCTATATCGTGCTACTTATCACGACATTATTTATTTTTGAGGCAAATGTCTGGTCTCAAACTAAAGTCTTAAATTAAATGTCTAACTTTAAATTTAGTTTTGAGGTACTCCTTATTACAACAAAATTAACATGTCACAGCCTTTTTTTTCAAGTAGTTAGCGTTTTTTTCCGGTCGAATTCCAATAGTTCCAATTTTTTCCGAACAAGAAAATTGACCACGATTTCAATATCGTGCTATAAAGTAACTTTAAAAATTAATTATTTTAAATAATGTAGTAATATACAATTAATTATTTATACGAAACTCTTTATTATTTATATAATATAAAATTAAATTCATTATTAAAAAAATTGTAGGTAATCAATATTTTTTTAATATACAGTCAGTCAATAAAAAATAAAATATTAGTAATTATTGTTTATAAAATATTCATAATGAAAACTAGTGAAATATTTATAATTTTTTTAGAAATAAAACATCCAAAATTCTAAAGTAATTAATAATAAAAACAAAATATCTTAAACTTAAATAAATAAAATATTTAAAATCTAAAAGAAATAAAATATTTAATTTAAATTATTGATTAATATTTAAAAAATCTTTGTTACTTAGCTAACATTGTTGTTTATTATTTATTTGCTAAAACATTTTTTTTAATTTTTTCAACTGCCTCTGTACGACGCTTACCACTTTGGAAATGTACCAAAAGAAAGTTTAGACCAAATATTCATGTAGGGCCATACTTTTTTATTACTACCAAAATAAAGTAGACTGTACTTTTTTGTGTGACTAATTATACTATACTTAAATGTATTGCGTCATTCGATTTAGAAATTAAATATTGTATTATTAAATTTTGTTTGAATTTTAAAGGTAGCTTGAGGCAGGAAAGTAAATTGAAGACAACAAATTAGAGTTATGGCAAGTGTAAAGATGATGAAAGCCTAACTTTTGTAATTGAATTTAACTGAATTATTAATTACTATATTAATAGGGGTTTAATTATGAATTATTCTTTCGGTAGAAAGGTTTGCTTACATCAGTGTCACTGTATTAGTATAATGCGGGGCAAAAGATTCAAGTGTTCTGCTTGTGTGGGTTTTTCTTAATAAAAAAAACTATTAAAATTACCGAGAAAATATTTAGGTATTGATAAAATTACTTATGAAAAATAAAATAAATTTTTTATTCATGAAAAATAAATTGCGTTTAATAAATAGTTTTATCGACATTTGAATGTTTAAATCTTGTAATGAGCAAGAAAGAAAGAACAAAAATAATACTATATAAATTGAAGCAGCTTTTGGGCAACCCTATCCTAAACAAAGTGAAGATCCACTTGGAAATATTTGCTAGCACTGGATTCTCAACCAGGAAGACAGCTCCAAGGTTGTCGTAGAATATAGTAGGAGCTGTACGAGAATCAACATGTAGTTCAAGCTGCAGTTTTTGAATCCATTGTACTTTTGCTTCAATTTCAATTTGTTTGTTTTTCTAAGGTATTTCCCAACTCATCAAGTACTTTATTTAAGGATTTGCTTCTGCCTACTAAGTTGTTATACACATAAAGCGAGATTCGAATCCCCAACACTTACTTAAAAGGAGTTACTAAACCAATCCAACCAACTTAGTTTGCATCAATCTCAACTATAGGCAGTGATACTCAACTTGATGCAAAAGACTTCTTTTGAATTTGTGTAAATTTTTGTATAATTTTTTTTCTTATGCTAAATTTTTTTAAGGTTCAATAAACATAATAAACATTGAACTCTAAATTTTTCAATCGTAAAAATCTTAATATCACTGCTGTAATATTAATTTTTTTTTTCTAAAAGTTTAAATTTATAAAAGAAAAAGCCACCGAAATAACTCTATATAAAATAACAAAGGGTGGAAGTGAAACATAAACGAAATTAAATTAAAGTAAAGAACATGTATGTATGTAGAGGAGGAGAGACTAATATAATTAAACATTGATTTCAAAGAAGAAGGTTCACATATCTCATATCTGGAAATACATCATCATCATCATCATCATCAGCTAGCCCGCACAACTTTGTAGCACGCACGCAGCAGAATATAATTAAGTCAATAATTAGAATAATAATCACTATATAAAGATTAGGCCTAATAATAATAATGATCAAGAACATATATATGATATGAGGAGGATAGTAGGGAGCAAATTAAAGCGAGGAAATTAAAATGGTGTCCTAATAATGAGGTAGTGCACATGAAGCATGAGCTAGCATGACCCTGAATAATAACCTTTAGTTTAATTTTTTTTTTTTATATCTTGTACGTAATTAATCTTCAAATTACTATAATAATATAATATACTAATAATAATTGATTGATGATAATATGAAATATCAAGTAGTGCAAGCAGCCGCAGTAGTGGTGGTGGTGGGTGGTTCGGTTTTGGATGATGAACGGTGGTGATGATTGTTAGAGGCAGAAGCCACCACCATATTTTTATTATTATTATTATTCTTCCTCTTTTCTTTTCTAATGTCTTGTTTCATTTGCTCCTCTCTACACTCTAAACTGCAAAATGCCGTGTCCCCCCTGCAACCACACAAAGCAATCCTTTCTGATTAATATTTTTTAATTAATATAATTAACCATATAATCATATATATCCCCTTAAGCTCAAATAGCATGAATTAATTAGTTAATTAATTAACTTCCTGATTTTTTTAAATAAAAAAACACAATAAATAAATCAAGGAAGAACTATCTCTCTAGAAAATTATTGAGTAACTATAATAACCAGCAATAAATTTTTTTTTTCTTTATTTTTCTCATCATACCACTTTCTCTAAAAATTTAAATTGATAAAAAAATATATATATATATAAATAATTATATTTCTAACTTACCTTTTTCGTTAATAGCTTTTTTTTTTCTTTTCTTTCTAGATTTGTATTGAATCAAATTTAATGGACGAGAGGAGGAGAATATTCCTTTTGATAAATAGCATGGAGTCTCAACAACTCTCAACACTAGTGCTGGATACATACTAAGAGTAATAATAGTAGTAATTAAGAGATGAATTAGTAGTATATTATATATACATACCTATACATGTAGATGTCTTGAGCAGGTGCCAAAGGAGATTTACAGAGGCCACAACTCCGAAGAAAGTCAGGAGTATTGTTGTTGTTATTGGCTTGTATGACGTCATCAACATCATGAGGAGGAAGAGGAGGAGGAGGAGGGTATTTGATGATTCCATGACCACCAACATCACCATGAAGGTGGAGCATGGTGTTACCATCATCATCATTTTTTTTATTATTATGATTATGATTATGAGGCATGATCCCCATGAATTCTTGACTATTAATATTAATATTATGATTATTATCATCACGGTCTATGTCGATGGCCATGCCGCCACTCATGCTGGTAGTTCTCCTTATAACCGCCGCAGCTCCACCGCCACTGCCGCGCTTTCCGACCAACATGGTTGTTGTTGTATGTTGTTTCTTTGAATTTATATATTTGGTGTGTAAATTAAAGAAGGTTCATTGAAGAAGAAGAAGAAGAAGAAAGGAAAGGTGAGAAGTGAGAGTGTGGGAGGTGATAAAAGAAAAAGGGAGAGTGGTTGTGATTTGTGAAGAAGGGTGGAAGGGTGAAAGGGTGAAAGGGGGGAATCTCAGCCGTTGGTTGAGGGGCATACAGATGTCAACATCATCTTGCCAGCGTCACTCCATTATTTGCTTTCTTTCTTTCTTTCTTTCACTCAAACCCTGAATAATGGGAGCAATTTATAATATGGGAAGATAAATTAGTTTTCTCATCAATGATGTTGTGACCATTACACATTTACAGCTCAACTCTTTATTTTATACTACCTCTAATCTCCTGTATCATAAAAAAAAAAAAGAAGGTTACATTATATGTGAAGTCTTTTTAGAATTAAGTCTAATTAAGTTGACACAAAAAAAAAGTCTAATTAAATTAATTAGTTGAATATCAACAAAAATCACTTTTACTATTAAATTTAAAGATACATAACACGCGTTCTTACTCACTCACAAATTCAAATTTTATTGGATATAAAATTTCAGTTCTCAAATCAGTTTTTTTTTTTTTTTACTAAATCAGTTAAATACATACATGTATTATTTTATATTTTTTAATATATATTTTCTATTTTAATAGAAAATTGTTCAAAGGCTACTAATATTAATTTGTAGTTACTGAGTAATTAAAGATTAAAAAGGAAAAAGGAAAAAAATTAAAGGTAAAGAAAAATGTTAGTTTTAGGAGGAAGATTTAGGATAGTAGAGAAATTAAGAAATTAGAGAAGAATATAGAAATTTAGAGAAAAGAGAAGAGCCAAAAGAGGAAGAGAATAATTATTTCATTTATAATATGTTTGATTGATTACATTGATTATCTACTATTTTAGTAACATACCAATTTTTTAGATCATTCTAAAAATTATTCTAAATGGGTTATAATCCTACACCTATACATGTCGTATCATTACTCTACCATTCAAAACAACCTTGTCCTCAAAGTTAAAAATATTTAATGAAAATTAATAAAATTGTAAAGCCTAATTACAATTACTGTCCAAAAATAAAGTAAACCACCATGATTCCATTTTTATAACTAAGCCCATAAATTAGGATCCAATAGATTGGCTTGCCTCTTTTAATTGTTTCTAATTGGGCTCGGAAGAAAAATCTTAAACCCAAAACAAAAGCATTTGGATCTTGTTCATATTTACATTGGGCCTAGAGCACATTTTGAAGGTCCAAATTCTCAGCAGGGTCAGCACTAGCAATTCTTCACAAACCCGATACTCATAATCCCAGTGTTGAAGAGAGAACAGAGCCTCTTCTTCCTCTGTACAGTGCCATCTATGGGTTCCCAAGCCGCTGTTGCACATGAAGAGTTAGGATGTTGCGCAGCCAGAACCTCCTCCGCGACGGCCCTTGGAACTCCGCTAGCCTCCAGCATGCTTGGCACCACCGCGAAGCTGCCTCGTGTCGTCACCTCTTCGCGGTTCCACGGAAGCACCGCGGCGAAGAGCAGAGGCAGCCTCACCGTGAGTAGAAGGCAGCGATAGAACGGGGCTTCTCCTATCCTCATCGCTGCGATGTCGTCGATGACACCAACACAACCACCGCCTCTCATCTTCGCCACACCGTCTTCCACCGTCGTCATCCACATTCCTTCCGCGAAAGCGCCGACCACGGCGCTGTTACCCTTGGTCAGATCTGCCAAGCCGAGGTTAACTCCAGTGCTATCCACATTCCCCTTCATGATAGCGCCGTCCTCGGCGCCGCTGTGAACCCCGGTCACCGTGCCCCATAAGTCCTCTGTTCTGCAAGGCCCTGCCTCTGCCGTGACTACTGACAATGCCGATTCACCCTCTCCCACTGCGAGCAAGATCAGATCCGGCGGTTCTGGTGGCGGCCGTTGTTTCACAACTGTCACGCTCCGATCGTCAATTTTAGAGTTAATGTTCATCTCATCAATCGCATATTCATCTTCATCTTCTTGGCTCTGAAACTGTGATCGATTCTGATTTCTTGATTTCAATTGTGGTTTTCTGTTTTTTGTGAATTCAGAACCTGTATGTTGAATTGTTGCTGTATCTCCGTCGTTAATTTCAGATTATGATTGTTGATTTCTTATTCTTGCTCTTGAAATTTTGGATCTGAATCTACTGTTGAATGTTGAATAAGGTGGCATTATTCTTGCATTGCTGATTCAATTTGAGTGTGAAATTCTGGTTCTGCTTTTACTTGTTCTGAATTTTGAATTTTTGGATATGAATTTGCTGAATTTGCTTGAATTTCTAGATTTGTTTGCTCATCTTCCTCCAGATTCATTTCACAAATCCTTGCCTTAAGCCAAACATCTAATAGAGATCTGTATTGTTTTAAAAAATTTCCCTATGAATTCAGGTTTTGAATCCATTGATAAAGAAAGGAATTAGGAGTTCTGGATCTGTGAAACC
Source organism: Stylosanthes scabra (assembly GCA_036250425.1). Taxonomy (NCBI): domain Eukaryota; kingdom Viridiplantae; phylum Streptophyta; class Magnoliopsida; order Fabales; family Fabaceae; genus Stylosanthes; species Stylosanthes scabra. Next base: position 49,907 of record JASCZI010181329.1, on the reverse strand, counting down.
AACACTCTCTGCATGAGCGGAATATGCATCAAAGTAGTCATTAACAGTGCCAGTTTGCACTATGATTGAGTCTGATAAACTACCATAGAAGGAAGAAATGGTAGCTAATGAAAGTACATTGTTAGAAGGAAGATTTATGATAGAAGAGAAATTAGAAAATTAAAGAAGTAGATAGAAATTTATGGATAAGAGAAAAACCAAAAGAGGAAGGGAATAATCATTTCATTCATAATATACTTGATTGATTACATTGATTGTCTACTATTTATAGTAAAATACCAATTTTCTAGATCATTCTAAAAATTACTCTAAATGAGTTACAATCCTACACCTATACATATCACAGTTAGTCAATTATCTACCGAAAAATGTTAGTTTTTTATCATTTTTCTGTCTTTTGGTTAGCAACCAATAATTATACAACAAAAATTTAAAACACCTTTTTTTATTGTTTTCTATTTGCTAAAGTCTTATTATAAAAAGAGTGGAGGTCTTTTGGCAAGGACTTTGTCTTATTATTAAAGGACGGGGTATTTAATTTTCGCATTATATTGAATCAAAATATTCACTATATTGTTCATTTCACATTTATTATTATGGTAGACATTGAATTTCAAAAAGTATAGATGGTCAATAAATTATTTTATTTTATATCATTCTCTTATTTATGCATAAAAATGTTGACCACATAGCATTTTCTTTTTAAAAAATAAAAGTAATAATATTAATTTACTAATATATATAGATAAAATGGTTATTTTAATATAGTTATAATATAGAGAAAAATAATTTTATTAATCTAAATATTTGGGATAAAATTAAAATATTTTGGGATTAGTGTAAAAAGGTTAGGATATAATTTTATCAAAATGTTATCGAAAAATTGAATTAAGTTAACATTAGCGCACTTTTGAATAACATTATAAATGTTGGACAAAGTGTATAATTTATCCTATTTTGTATTTATACTATTTGTTTTATACTATTCATAATATATGTTATAATACAAAATGCACATTTAAAACTAGTTAAACAACAAATGTATCTATACACAAATAATTTTTTTTCTAATTATGTATATTATTTATTTCTATTTTCTATTCATTAAGCTAGACCCAATTATACTTGTTAAAAAATACCAAAAATAATCTCAATTTTATATTCGCAACTTATATTCTGGTTGTAAACCCTTGCTTACCTTCATAAATACCAACACTAAACTCAAATTACTACATACATCTACACTTTCTACATATCCTCTTTCTTGTTATTCCTCTTCTCATCTAGACACTCTCTTCCAAAATAATTGATGGTCAAGGGGAAAAAATTATCTTTGATTTGATTCCGAAGGAAAGGAAGGAGTGAAAGAATGGAGCATAGGTAAACAAGAAGAAAGAAAAGGTAAAAACAAGAGATCGAGGGAGAAAGAAGTAAAAAGTGATAAGTGTATGTAGATGAAATTTGGTTTATAGAGGAAAGGCCACATCAAAATTGGCGGTACGGTGTCGGGGAGAATATGAGCCCTATCATTTCTTATTCTGATGATGATCACGACGACGATGACGGTGGCAACAACAATGTTGAAAATAAAAAGAACAAGACGTAAAATGTTTGGTTAGCTAAAAATAGTATATAAATGAATTTTTATTTGACATTGAAATGTTGTTTTATTTGACGTAGGAATTAAAATTTATTTGGGAAAAGAATATTTTATAAAATACCATCAATTCAAATTACGAAGCTTAGCATAGGAAATTAGGAATTCATTTCAATTTTACATAAGAATTGAAATCTATTTAGCATTAAAAATATCAATCAAATATCACAATTTGATTTTATACAATCTTTTAAATTGGGAAACTATAGATAACAAATATTTTTCTGCCCAATAAATTATTAGTCAACAAATCAAACATAAAAGAAGAACATCCAAAATGTTAAATTATAGAACATCCTATACCACACAATCAAGAATTTCTGAAAATCAAATATAAATATAACTCCATAAATAATTTTTTTAGAAACAGAACATCCGAAATCAAAAAAAAAAAATCTAATAAAAGTTGTTGGTTTATATTAACTAAATTTTTATTGGTTACCTAGCATTACTTATTGAGAAATGAATGAATTTCATTAAAAGTTAAATTGCAACTTACAATAGCTATATATATACATAAGCAACCAGCTAAAATAATAAAGTATATCAGAATATACTAACCGCCTATATTGACACATCTAACTGTAACTAATTGATTTACATACTAATCAAAATATCCCCTCAAGTTGACAAGTGCAAATTGATCATGCCAAACTTGGAAATGAGATTTCTAAATTGCACTGAAGATACTGATTTGGTGAATACATCTGTCAGTTGGTGTTGAGTTCGAACATGTATGAGCTTAATCAATCCAGCCACCATCCTTTCTCGAACCAAGTAACAATCAATTTCGATATGTTTGGTTAATTCATGAAAAGTGGGATTAGAAGCTATGCGAATAGCATACTGCAATTTACAGAACAACATTGAATAAGAATTTTCAACTCCACAATCAAAGAGCAATCCTTTACGCTAAGTCAATTCAATTGTAGTTGCTACTATGGCCTTGTACTCGACCAGATTCTGCAGAGGATCTGGAAACATTATGTTTATTCTTGGATCACCAAGACATTAAAAAATCTCCGATAAAGATACAATAGCCAATAACATTATTTCTCATATATCTGGGCATCCTGCCCAATTCGAATATGCATAAGCCATGAGTCTTAACTCAGACTTACCAGAAAAAGTAACCTTTGACCAATGTTCCTTTCAAAATATCTGAAAAGATGGTTCAAGGCTCTTTGATGAGTCGAAGTCGAATTAGAGAGGAAATGGTTAAGGGGGGAAACAACGTATGTGATATCTGATCGAGAGAAGGTAAGGTAGATCAACCTTCGAATCATTCCCTTGTAGTAGCTAGCTGGATCAGGAAGATGTTCACCATCTGACTTGCTCAATCTTATATCAGTTTCTATTGGCAGAGAGGTCGATTTAACTTTAATGAAATTTGCATCTTCCATAATGTTCAACGTCCTCTAGCTCAACACAATGCCTTCAGATGACTTAGCCAACTCAAGGCCAAGAAAATATTTGAGATCACCTAGAACTTTCAATTTGAGGAGAGATTCAAGCAATTTCTGCACTTTGTGTAACATTTTTTGTGAAGGACTTGCTAAGATGATGTCATCAACATACACGAGTAGATATACCTTGCAGTTGTCAATACCATATGTAAACAAAGAATAATCCCTCTTGAATTGTTTGAAATTGTTGCTGAGCAAGGAAGTGGAGAACTTGCAAAACCACTGCTTTGAGGCTTGCTTCAAGCCATATATTGACTTATTCAGTCGACAAACCATATTTGAATTTGCAAATTTGTAACCAAGGGGAAGCTCCATGTACACTTCAATTTGACACAGAAATTGAATTCTATTGGCATAGGAATAGTTGAAACATTCATTCGTTCTGTTCATACAAACTTTTAGTTTTAGCATAGAAATTTATTTCAATTTGGCACCAGAATTAAAGTATATTGGGTATAGAAATATCGTTCAAATAACATTAATTCAATTCATAAAATATCTTAAATTTAACATAAAAAATCACTTTAAATTGGTATAGAAATATTCTTCAACTTAACATAAGTAGGGGTATGCATGGATCAGATATGATCCGCGGTAAAAAACCACATCTGATCCGTAGAGTCACAGGTATGGATCGCAGATATCTCTTAGCCATCCGCAGATTCGATCCATAGATCCGTGGATCTGCATAATTATATAAATAAATAATATGTATTATTTAAACTCTTCACAGCAGTGCCTCCAAAGAAACACAACCCTAATCCACTCTTCCCCTCGCTCTTGTCCTCCTCTCACTCTCTATAATGCGTCGTCTCCTCCCCTTACTACTCTCCTCCGGTCCTCTTCTCCCTGTTTGCGTTGCGCCACCACCTTACCTTGCCAACCTTCCGTTTTCCCCATCACTCCATAACGGTTCACGAACACACCCCTCCTCCTAATCTCGCCACCTTGCTGTTGGGGCTTGCACTCTCGCCCTTCATCCTCTTGTCATTGCCGGGTCTCGTCGCCCTCCTCTTGACGTCGTCGAGTTTAGCTCCTCCTCTGCTCTAATATAATGTTTAGTCATTGTCGCCTCCACCATTCTAGTTTATTTCGCAGCCGCTGATCAACAGCCACTGTGTCGTGGTGGAGCCTGTCTCTCTGGCCTGTAGTATGCTATGTTATGTTGAATGTTAGCTATTTTTAATTCCAATAATTTATGTTTGTTGTTTATTTGTTGGAAATCTTTGTATGTTTAACGGTTTAAGTTTAAGTTTAAGAGGATGCGATGTATTATATTGCTGACTTTGCTAATTCGGTGTTATATGAGAAAATAGGGGGAAAAAAAGGGGTTCGATGCTTTTTTTCTGCAAAGAAATATTATTTTTCAATTTTCTTATTTTTTGCGGATGGATTTGAAATCCGATCCGATTCTATAAACAAATGTGCAAATCGAAACGAAGATAAAAATTGCAAATTTTTATCCGATCTGATCCGATGAAAATAGTACGGATCAGATCGATATTTTTCTCAAATTTAATCCGTGCACAGCCCTAAATATAAGGATATTAAAATAAATTCAAAATCATCCATGCACCTTCTTTTAATAAGAGAATAAAGTGAAAGGAGGAGAATGAATAAGAAGAAGAAGAAGAAAAAAATGATATTGACGAAAGAAGTTCATGATGACAATAGAGGTATCAAGAAAAAGAACATGACGATAATGACAACATCGCAGAAGAAGAGAAAGAAATAAATAAAAGAAGGAGGAGGAGAAAAGAACCTATATTTATTGTTAATAATTAATGTCATACTTATATATCTCGTTCTTAATTAACCTGACAAAATCGTATAAATAATTGAGGGTTCCAATTAGTGTTTTCGTGCATCGGACCTCAACATGTTTGTAACATGTCATTTAATAATGATAATTGATAAATATGGGTACTTCATTACGAAATTATGTGGTGAAAAGAAATATGGACACTACAATTCCCATAAGATATCTGTCTATAATTTTACTGGAAAATTATCTGGCATATCGCGAAAATTACCGTCGTTGTTCTTGATTGATTTTAATTATAAAATAATATATTATTAAAATTAACCATCAAAAGCACTGAAATACCAGTATTTCGCAGTTCTCACTATACTGCAGTTTTCTTTGCAATATCCATAGACATATGAATTCAAATTCATTATTAAGGTGGATAAATTAATGTGATTAATTAATGACATTTAATTTTATATACAATCAATTAATGTAAAAGAATTTTACATAAATAAACTAATCATATATCACTATATCAATAAAAATAATTTATTTTTAAACTCATTACTTCAAAAATCATATAAATACTAAATTTGATTAGATGATCAATAAAACTCTCTACATTATCAGTATATTAAAATTAAATTTTAATTTATTACTACATAAATAATTAAAAAAAACATATATATATATGGGCAACTTACTCATTTAATATATTTGGTCTCTAATATTATCCAAATACACCGTCGAGGATTATATGATGCAATTACTCTGTTTGTTAAATTGTATGGAATCCGTAGAAGGGTGTAAGGATTTTCAAAAACCCTTACACCCTTCCACGAGTTTTGAACAAAATGTCACAAATGTGAGAAATCCGTGGAAGGGTGTAGAGGTTTTTAAAAATCCTTACACCCTTCCACGGTTCTTGTTAATTGTCTTCTATAATTAACTGTTCCAAATGCTTAAAAAAAATAGTATGACTTAATAATGCGTCAAAAACTAGAATACATACAAATACAATATTTGTGAGGATTTTTCTTTTACCCTCATAGAATGTTTTGTTTTATTTTTTTGGAAGTTTATTATATTTCTTGATCCATCAGAAGGAACAATATAAGATCTTACAAAAATTTATACATATATGTCACCAAAATAAGTAGAACAATATAAGAGACTATTAAGGTAATAAGTTAGTTATACGTGAGTTGCGTTACATTGAT
>JASCZI010181329.1:26442-43678 GCA_036250425.1 Stylosanthes scabra | reverse complement strand
ATATATATATATATATGTTAGTTACAGTAATGCTAAATAAACAATAATTTTAAAATAATAAAAATCAATAATAACATCACATTAAATATACAATTAAAATGATTGGATTAGTAATCGTTTTAAGAATTAATTATACATTTTAACTTTTTAAAAAAATTGAATACATTACTTTAGTGTAATAAAATAAAAATGAATAAAATAAATAAATAACAAGTGAAGATTTAGTCAATAATATTTAAAATAAATATATTAAAATAATAATTTTTGAATATTATTATTGAATATTTTGGATGTTAGATGCTTATGTAAAATTATAAATGTTGCATGCTTATATAAAATTATAAAATTAATCAAAATATAGTATATTTATTTTAAAAAAATTATAAAAGCGATTTTTATATGCTAAAAATCGGATTGATTTTTTTATTAAAGCGATTGAAACGGCCGGTCCAATTTAATTCTCATAACATTGGTTATTACATTAAATAACTACATCAACAATAATATTTTATGGAAGAGAGAAAATTGATAGATATATTTTTCTGTTGGTAGAATATACTACTTGTACTTTTATTATATAGGAATGTGATGCTGGAAGACAATTAACAAAAACCGTAGAAGGGTGTAAGGGTTTTTGACAAAAATCCTTACACCCTTTCACAGATTCCATATAATTTTACAAACAGAGCAATTACATTATATAATCTTCAATAGTGTATTTGGGTAATATTAGAGACCAAATATATTAAATAAGTAACTTGCCATATATATATATATATATATATATATATATATATATATACTTAATTTTTTAACTACTCATTACTGATTTTTAATATCTAAAGTGACAATAACACAAAACTATCTTATTTAATTTAACATCCATAATTATAAGTTTATTATATCTAAAATTACTTATTAGTTTAACAATAAATAATTAATATAAAATAAAAAAAAATTGACAATTTAAACTAATTTTTATTGTCTCCTAAATATTTTTCTAAACGAATATTGTATTACCATATGTTTCTTTTTTAAAAAAAAAAAAAATTAGATCATTTTCAGTAAACTAATACAAAAATACAAGTGTGTGAATATTTATTTTGGAGTAGGTGCCGAAAGAAGGTTTTAGTTTAAAATTTCATCCCTTTCTATACCTAGAGATGGTAAGATTTTCCAATGAGACTAGACTAATGTAGTTGGACCTCACTTATGTTTCGTTTCTTTCTATACCTAAAAATCAGTTAAGTTTTGATTAACATGAAAATGAAAGTTAGAACACTTTGATTGGACAAGGGTGTAGATGTTCTATGTAATCGAGGTATTGGCATTGTAAATTTGTAATCAAATTGACCCTTTGACCATTCCCACACTTTAAACTATTATTATTGAACCAAATTCAAGGGGGCACTTGTCAGAACCTCAATTCCAAGTTAGTGAATGCGCAATAATTATATGTTAAACTAGCATATGTAGGAGATTAATTTATTTATTTAAAAATTTGGCAATAATTATATGTTAAACTAGCTTATGTAGGAGATTAATTTATTTATTTAAAAATTTGGTCAAGTAATAGTTAAACATATCACATATGTATGCTGAATGCAATTAATAATCCCAAAAGAATATACTTTAAATAAATTAAAATTGTATATACACATAAAAAAAAATAATTTAATAGCATCCTCATCCTCATTTCAATTTTCTTTATTTTAATCGAAATTTTAAAAATCCAACAAATAGAACTAAAGTTTCAACCACTCAATATACAATTGGAATATAATAAAAAATATATATATTTAATTTATTTTTATTGCTGAAAGTATGTTTTATGTATGAAGTTGAACCTCACATATATATCACAACTTAATCTCTCATAAAACTATAAAGATCAGCCATGTTATAAGCTAGCATAATTTATTCTTTTGACAAACATTTAACTAACTAGTATATTTATACAAATTGATGTAAAACAATTAATTAAAAATATATTATCAAAGTGTATATTCTGACCAATACCAAATTACATTATTTTATACTTACCAATCAACTGTTTCTAGAAGAGGCTTAAATAATTTTTAATTTATGGACCATGGTATATGTTGATAAATTTTTACCATAAGATTATTAACCATATTATTAATGATATACCTATGATGAGTGTAGTATATAATTATGATTTTTCAAAGAGTAGTATCAATTATTTTCTTATGAGTAGATTTAGATAATCAACACAATATTAATCAATAATAGTCAATAAAAAAATATCATCTAAAACTAAAAATTAAATTGATCATTCAAAAAATAAAACGTGATCATTAAAAATTGAAAAATATTTTATGTATTTTAAAGATAATCCATGTTAAACTGAATCCCATGGCGAGCATGATCACGATCATCTTCGCTAGCAGTATCAGCATTGCCCTCACCCATCCAATCTAGTTCTAACGTCTCACATCAGGAACGCCCCGAATGGGGACCCGAAGGCAGTAAAAAATCCATCCGAGGCAGTAGTGGGAACCAGAGCGGGGAATCCACGTCTCCGTCCCCAAATCCCCAAGATATAATAAATACCTAAAATATATATCCTTATTTAGATAATATATTGTAGCCTTTTATATAATTTCACATTCCGAAATTCTCCGAACTTTTTAAAATGTCTTAAATATTCTTATTAATTAATTTTTAGTATATATTTTTTAGCCATTTTACATCTCATTATGTTGTATTATTTTATTTTTATAAATATAATGTTGAAATTTAAATAATTTATTATTTTGGATGATCATATATTTAACAGAGAGTGAGAAGGTATCCCGTCGCGCCCCATTGACACCCTAAGGTGGACTAAATTGCAGAAACTTCATATTGTCATATCTTATTTGAATGACATAGTGCATATATCCAAGTTCTCTTATTGTTTTTGGTCTTGGGGCAATTTGCCAACACTCATGGGTAGCAATGGGAGATTCACTGTGTTTTTTTGCCGAGCACAAGTTGAGATTCAAATTCTCAACATTTGTTTTTTTTTTTTTTTGTGTTAGATGAGTCTCGAACTTGAGATCTCTTATAACGGAGGAGGGGGTAATGCCATGTGAGCTATAGCTCACCGACTTTTCAACACTTGTTTAAATAGACTAATAAACTTTCTATTAGATCAATCTAACTTGGTGTATTTATTTATTTTATTTTATATTTTTTTTTGGTATTAGAGGGGGCATAAAGCCCATTTATTTATTTTATTTATTTGAAGGCATTTTTTTTGGACGTGATTTGAAGGCATTCAAACTAAGTTTTTCTTTCATGATGAGCAAAAAAAATTAAGTTTTCATTTTGGACATTCAAAGTAAGGTTTGGTTTTTGGTTTCAAAGGTAAGATTTAAAGCGGGTCCAAAAATAAAAAAGTTAAGGTTTAAAGTATAAAGTAAAAAAATTATATATAAAGAAGAAACACCCACAAGGCCCATATCTCAATTTTGAAGCCTGGGTTGTTTACAGCAAACACGAGAAGTTATATGGTCTATTCTCTTTATGATTTGTTGTTTTTCACGAAAAACACGTTTGAAGAAAAAAACAGGTTTTGGGACCGAACACACCTTTTTCCTTTTCCTTTTCTTTTCTTTTATTATTCTTTTTCTCTTGTTTTCTTTTTTTAATTTATCTTTCAATATTTTTGTTTGTTTTAGAACTTAATTTTCATGGATGTAAAAAAGTTCTATACATATAATTAAACTACATTGATATATTAATAAAAATAATTAATTTTTAAATTTACTATTTCAAAAATCATCTAAATAGATGAATCTGATTGAATAATGATTAACGCATCAAAATTAAACTATTTATTTTAGAAAAAATATAGGTGACCAGTAATTTTCTAACCAACAAATCAGGTAATAAAAAATAGAACATCCAGAATTACTGAACATCCACGATGGAAGTTATAGAACATCACAATAGAAGTTATAGAACATCCGAAATCTAAAACAACATCAGCCAACATTATATTTTTTTTAGAAATAAAATATCTAAAACTTAAAAACAGAACATCCGAAACATAAAGAAATAAAACATCCAATTTAAGTTGTTGACTAATTTTTATTAATTACCTAGCATGATTGATTATTTTATACATGCACCACAATTTTGCTTACTTTGACTGTCAACTCTAAAACATCAGTTCACATTTGTATTGAAAGTAGGGTTAAGTTTATGATATTTACAAATTGATTAGGGAAAAGAACAAGTGATGAAAGCACTTATCACATTATACCCTTTTGTTTTTTTTTAATCGTTGTTTTCACACCAAAAACCAGAGGTGGGTGTGAGGTATATGATCAGAGTGGCCAACATACCATTGTCTGTCTACATCAGGAAATAAAACAACAATTACAACATAAACAACTAGTTCATAGATACGCATAACAAAATAGCTATTATAGCCACATCAGCTATATATAATCTCCTCTGAACTTCTTCCTTGTCCCTCTTTGTTGCAACCATACGTCTTTGTACACAAGCACTTATCACATTATACTTAAATCACATAGTCGAATTTCCTTACCTAAAACTTCTTTTACAAATCATGAAAGTTACTACAAAGAATTTTAACATTTCAAAAATCAGTGCACATAGGACAACAGAACTCAGCAAACCTCAGAGTAATCTAGATTGCTCAATTATAGATCCAAAGGAAAAAATATAAACTCAAATATACTAGATTACAAAATTTTGATTAGAGGAAATGATCTGATGAATATAAGTCCCAAAAATTTCTTAAGAAGACATATATGGATCAAACTATTGAATTAGTAGCGAAAATTAAAAAAAAAAAACGAATTAATCGATTTTAACAAGCCAAACTTTGTGTGGACCTTCTTCTGATTACATACAGTCCAGCATTTCACTGAAGCTACAATCTAAATTCTACTGCTATATATAATATAATTATAATTGGAGTAAATGAGCAAAAACGCACATGAATATTTTTATGATGGACAAAAATACATATGAAAGATTCAAAGGGACAAAAGTACACCTCAAAGATAATTAACAATAGACAAAAGTACACATGTCATGTGTTTGTCCATCGTTAAATAAGAGTAAATGGACGGTATGTGTGCTTTTATCCATTGTTAATTGTCTTTGATGTGTACTTTTGTCCATTCGAATCTTTAATGTATATTTTCATCCATCATAAAATCTTTTTTGTGCGCTTTTGTCTATTTACTCTGATAATTGAGTTCTAAAAACTGTTTTTCACCTCTACTTAGTATTCTTGGAAAATTCATAGCTACTGGCTGAAGATCTAACTCACCGAGGCTTATTGACCTCAGAAACTCCAAAGTTGGTCGGAGTTTATCAAGCCTCACATTATCTAAAATAAAAAGCCTGATAGCCTTGTGTGAGGAAATCTTTACATCTTGAGTTAACTTTTGAAATAAGTTAGACCATTTAAGTTCATAAAAGTCTCTTATCACACTATATATAATCCATTATGAAGAAGTCCTTGACTATGAATATTCCAATCATTTATCTTTATTTAGACCAAGACTAGCAAGAAAGTCTACAATATGTGAGGGAATTTGGCTATGGCAGAGGTCACTTCTTGGGAAAGAAAGAAGAAGAAAGAAAGCAAGAAAGAAAATACATTTGCAATTTTGTTGGATAGACATGGCTTAACCTAATATCTATGCTAACACAGGCTAGCAAGCTAAAATGAAAGATTGAGAGAATTAGTGTAGAAGATCGAGAGAGAAATGAAGGAGCTTTCATCTTGGCACAACAGAATCATGAAAAATCATGCAAGAGAATCATCTGACTCAACCTTATATACAATCTAGCTTAGTAAACTGCATGCAGCTAAATTATTAATCTGCAATTTTCAAACCTGCATGGAAGCTAAGTTAGACTTGCCTCACAAGAATGGTCTTGAATTCATGTGATAGCAACTCCCCTGAAGCAACAATATCAACTATAGTATTTATTATTATGTTTTGAAATGAGACTAGTTTTTGAGTCAAATTCACCACAGCAGAAAAGCATAAAAATTAACTCTGCCCTCTGCATTTTCATAATCATATTCCCACAGATATTTTCTAAGGAGTCTGGAATTCTACTTCTACTATTTAATTAGTGCATACTGCATAAAATCTTCAGCCCAATTTGTCCCTTTAATAATAGTTAGTTGCTCAATTTTTTTCTTAACTAATAACATGCTTAAAATAGTCAAACTATATGCATTTCCTCCTACTACTTTCACTCACACTAGAGGCAGTTAACACTAAAATAGCACTCAAATCTTCTCACCCCATCTTCACCAAGTACAAACTGAGAAAAAAGCTAACCAAAGAAAATTACATGGCAAAGCCTTTCTCCAATTCCAGTTATCAATCACACTAGCCCTATGTCAGCATCACTCTCATGAGTCATGAATCATTACCACCATCTATCTAGGTAAACTTTATCATCACTAACACTATCCACGTACCGCACATCATGTCAATTACTAAAAGCCACCGCTCCCTTGAAAGGATATCACTTACATATATTAATTATTCTTATAATTGAGATTAAGTAACCATAACTCCACCTCAAATTCTAGCTCATGGAGTGAGAAATGCCTCACATCTATTAAAATATCTATTAAAATAGGGCTTCGCTCAGTGCTCGCCATTTGGACGCTTTATTCTATTGACATGTAGCAATACGTAGAATCGTGACAAGTTTCGCATGCTAATAGGTTGATTGATCTCCCTCCCAATGCTAATTTTAGGAAATATTTTGAATTTTAAATTTTGAATGGAAAGAAATCTGCAACAAATAATTAGCTTCTCCTCCTTTCCATATAATATTTTTTTGGAACCGTAAATTTAAATAGAAATAAAATAGATAAATGAAATATTTAGAAATCAAATAAAATTCCTCTTTTCCTATATATCACATTTTTATTTTTAGGAGAATATATGTATATTGATTTAAGTTGCGCGGGTAATACCCTAGTTTATATAAAGATCATATCGTTGTATACGTGGAATTTGTAATAGTTATCATATAAGAAGCATTTCAAGTATTTCAATAACTTTAATAATTGATCTCGTTATTAACACTAAAAAGTAGAAACTCTTGAAATTTTTCCTACCTATATATGAACACATGGCATAAAAGGGCAAATAAAAAAAAAAAGGGTGATATTTGACCAACTATTGATAGCTACTAATTTTAATAAGTAAATTAAAATTATTTAGAAATGTTTGAGAGAATTCTATTAAAATATAATAAGTATAGGGCTCTCGCTCAGTGCTCGCCATTTGGACGCTTTATTCTATTGACATGTGGCAATGCGTAGAATCGTGACAAGTGTCGCATGCTAATAGCTTGATTGATCTCCCTCCCAATACTTCAGTCAATCTATAAGTAATTTCAGGAAATATTTTGAATTTTAAATTTTGAATGGAAAGAAATCTGCAATAAATAATTAGCTTCTCCTCCTTTCCATATAATATTTTTTTAGAATTGTAAATTTAGATAAAAATAAAATAGATAAATGAAATATTTAGAAATCAAATAAAATTTCTCTTTTCCTATATATCACATTTTTATTTTTAGGAGAATATATGTATATTGATTTAATACTCTCCGCAACGCGGGCAATACCCTAATTTATATAAAGATCATATTTTTGTATACGTGGAATTTGTAATAGTTATCATATAGGAAGCATTTTAAGTATTTCAATAATTTTAATCATTGATCTCATTATTAACACTAAAAAGTAGAAACTCTTGAAATTTTTCCTACCTATGAACACATGACATAAAAGGGCAAATCCAAAAAAAAGGGTGATATTTGACCAAATATTGATAGCTACTAATTTTAATAAGAAAGTAAATTAAAATCATTTAGAAATGTTTGAGAGAATAAAAAAATGTATTGGTCCCTCTTGAATTTATGTTCATTCTATAGATTGTTAGTATAAGAAAGTTCATAAAATGAATTTTGTTGGTGTCTATTCATGTTTGTGAAACTTTTATCATAATTTAATTACAGAGTATTTGTTCCATTATTATTGACATTAAATTTAGAATTATATAATACCCAATTTGCTTATTATTATTTTTTAAGAATGCATATTGTATAATCTTTGATCTTTAATGCCTTTCCCCTCTTGTCCGTCTTTAATTAAACCCAAATGGCTGTCCAAAAAAACTTAAACCCAAATTACAAGCAAAGGGAAGCATATTAAGGTTCCATAACATTAACTAGTTACTATATACCCAAAAAAAAGAGAAAAAAACATTAACTAGTTATTCTTTCATAAAGTAAAAAGGTTTAATTGCACACTCACCAGTCACCAGCCAATTAAGGCTCTTTGAGCAGAGATGCAGAACAGAGCATCAATATTAAACAAATCCAACTGAATTTTAATTGCATTGAATTTATATCTCATGAAAGAGAGACAAAACCAAAACCAATCTAATAAAATAAATCCATAAACAAAGAAATTTAAATAAATAAATAAATAAAAAGTGAACTAATCCATATCAATATATTTTAACAGACCCAGTAATGCAGTGTAGGCACACAAGTAGTCAATTGAATATTTTAGTACTCAACATAATAAAACATTAAAAATTAATTGATGATTAAAATTTATGAAGTATTGGCCTTTTGGCCCTATCCAATAAAATAATTATTAAGTATTATATTATCTAATTAAAAATATCAAAAATAATTTGAGAAATTTAAATTAAAAAATTAAATTAATTATATGGAGAAAACAGTTTTCTTTTAAATTTTATTCTGGTAAAACAAAAAAGACAAAACATATCTTCTATTCTTTATTATTTCTTAAGAAAAAATTTTACAGCTACAAGTAGAGATAATATAACCCTCATTTTCTACCATACAATTTAAAAATAAAAAACACCTAGAATACTAAATAACTCATATTTAAAATCATTTTGAATATTTAAATTAAATTAATATTTTATTATTAGAAATATGGCTAGTATTTTCTTCACCTGGGTACTTTTTCCAGAATTGTACCCTATAAAATTAAATAGTTGAATAATAACTCTTGAAAATCAAAATATAAGAAATATATTTTTAATAATAAAAAAAAAGTAAAATTTGACATTTTACCTTCAGTAAATATGCGGTGAAAAAAAGTAGATGTTTTTTCCCAAGTTTTAATAACATTTTTTTATTAAACAGAGAAAGAGGCAAAGTCCTCCACTTCTTGTAACTTTTCAATTTTTCGACAAATACAACGCACTCTAGAAACCTCTATTTCTTGCCCAAAACCCTCAATCTCATCTTCTTTGCCAATCATGGCTGCTGCGGCACCGCCACCACCACCAACTCCAGTTCCTGAGCCGTCCATGGGACCGTCCGAAGATTCCCCATTGGGTCACCCAATCTTCACTCGAATCCGTTTAGCTACCGCTTCCGACGTGCCCCACATCCACAAGATGATCCACCAGATGGCCGTTTTCGAGCGTCTTACCCATCTTTTTTCTGCTACCGAGTCCTCTCTTACTAGTACACTCTTCTCTCCCACTGCCAAACCCTTCTACTCTTTCACTGTCTTCTTGCTGGAAGTCTCACCCAATCCCTTTACCGACTATGTGATAACTGATCCTTCTTTCACGCCTCTTGTAAAGGTCATAAACTTGGATCTCCCAATTGAAGACCCTGAAAAAGAGAGCTTCACAACAAATCCTGTCCATGACATTTCTGTTGCTGGATTTGTTCTGTTCTTCCCCAACTACTCTACTTTCTTGGCAAAACCTGGGTTTTATGTGGAAGACCTATTTGTGAGGGAGTGTTATAGGAGGAAAGGGTTTGGAAAGATGTTGCTTTCAACTGTGGCAAAACAGGCCGTAAAGATGGGATATGGGAGGGTGGAGTGGGTTGTGCTGGATTGGAATATGAATGCAATCAAATTTTATGAGGAAATGGGAGCCAAGATCCTACAAGAGTGGAGGGTTTGCAGGTTAACTGGTGACGCCCTTGAGGCCTATGGTACTACTGACTAATAATATTTGAATTTTTGGAGTTGTTTAATAGTTTTCTTTCTGTGTTTTGACTAATGTTTGGCTGTTTAAAGCTCAAAACATACTGTGTAAGAAGCCTAGGTTTTAAGTGCTTAGGCTATGTTTATCTGTTTTTATCTCATTTTCAATGGTTGTTTTTTTATTTTATCTTAGACTTTGTTGTTTCTTTCCATCATTGTCATCCCATCTTGAATTAATCATGGTCATTTTATTTAAGTTGGATTGTTTTGTTTCTAATTAATTACTCCATAAGTATTCAGTATCTTTTAATATATAAGCATGTACTTAAGATAAGAAGGGATTTTCCTGGTCCCGTTTACCATTTTAAAATTATTCACCATTTGGTACTCACATTCCTTGTGAGAAGAAAGGAACAACATACTATTTATTCTAGTTGTTTTAATTGTTCCTATACATCATAGCCTTGACTTATACTGGAAAGTATTTTATGAAATCTTTTATGTTCATATTTTAATGTTGTATACCTCTATGCCATATTAATAATACTTTATTTGTTCTTATGTGACTGACTGTGAATTTGTTCTAGTGTTTGAGGTATTGTTAATAGTATAAAGTTTTCTTTGAATATATACATAGATTATTTTAAATATATCATGATAAATTTATCAAATGTTATAAAAATAATTAGATATTATAATACAATTTTCATAAAAGCTTTAGATAATATAATTTTTTGCAATTATAATTAGAGAAAGACATTTCATTTTTAAAATTTGGAAATTTTATATTAAGTGAATAATTTGTGGGTTTTTTAATAAATTACTTAAAAAGTTTTAAATTTTAAATTAAATAGTCAAGCAGTGTGTTAAAGATTATATTCAGATATTTATTTGTTATTTATATCTTTTGATTTATTTTCTGTACACTATTGATATTTTTTTATTGATATATTTTATTATTAGTTATACTAGATACGCTAATTTTCAAATCTATTACTTCAAAAAATCATCTAAATATATATATATATAATGGGATAAATATGTGAGCGCATCAAAATAAACTAATTTTTTTTATACACACAATACTTTCTATAGTCGATAAACACATTGGCAAAGTACTTTTACATGCTACACTGAAACAGCACCAAATTGGTTTATAGCCACCATAATTTTGCTTACTTTAATTATCAACTCTAAAGCATCAGTTCAAATTCTATTGAAGGTAGAATTAGTTCACGATATTTACGAATTGATTAGAAAGAAGAACAAGTGAAAGCACTTATCACATTATACTCAAATCAGACAGCCGAATTTCCTTTACCTAAAACTTCTTTCACAATTCATAAAACTTACTACAAAAAATTTTAACATGCCAAAAACAGTGCACATAGGACAACAGAGCTCAAAAGACCTCAGAGTAATCTAGATTGCTCAATTATAGATCCAAAGGGAAAAAAAATATTAACTCAACTACACTAGATTACAAGATTATGATTAGAAGAAAAAACGATCAGATGAATATTAAGTCCCAAAATTTTCTAAAGAAGACAAATATGGATAGTAGTGAAAATAAAAAACTAGTTAATAGATTTTAACAAGCCAAACTTTGTGTAGACCTTCTTCTAATTACAGTCCATCATTTCACTCAAGCTTCAATCTAGATTCTGCTGCTATATAATCATAATTGGGTTCCAAAAACAGCTATTTGTCGGTCTTGAAATCTGCATTTCTTTAAGAAATCATAATTGGGTTCCAAAAACTTTATCGCATCTCTACTTAATATTGCCGGGAAGTTCACAGCCACTGGCTGAAGATCTAACTGACTCAGGGCTACAGACCTCAGAAACTCCAGAGTTGGCCGGAGTCTATTAAGTCCCACATCGTCTAAAATAGAAAGCCTGATAGCCCTCGTAAGTGTGAGGCAATCCTTACCTCAAGACTAGCAAGAAAGTCCACAATATGTGAGCGAATTTGGTTATGGCAGAGGTTACTTCATGGGGTTCTGTTCCTAATGTCCTAAGACACTCAACCATGGGGACAATCTTCTCGTTGAGGCCGAGTGTGAGGATCTTGGGGGCATTTTGAAACAATGTAGGAGCTTCCATGTTGGCACAACAGAATGGTGAAAAACATACAAGGGAATCATCTAAAAAACTATCTGAACCTACTAACACCAAAAAACATACAACTGGTTTTCCCACCTAAAAAACTCTCTGAACCTACTAACACCAAACTGTAACTAACTGTGCTGACTTGGCAGCAAAATTATTATATGCAATTCACAAACCTGCATGGAAGCTAAGCTAAGTAAACTTACGTCGTAAGAATGATCTTGAATTCATGTGATAACTACTCCTCTTAAGCAACAATATAAACTATAGTATTTATTATGTTTTGAAAATGAGATTAGATTTTGAGAGTCAAACTCACCACAACAGAAAAGCATAAAAATTAACTCTGCCCTCTGCATCTTAATATTCCCACATATTACACCTGAAAATATTACGTTGACTGTTTTAAGGAGTTTGAAATTCTACTTCTACTATATAATTAGTGCATAAAATCTTCAACACAATATGTCCCTTTAATAATAGTTAGTTGCTCAGTTTTTTTCTTAAGTAATAACATGCTTAAAAAAGTCAAACTATATGCATTTCCTCCTACTACTTTCACTCACACTAGAGGCAGTTGCCACTAAAATAACACTCAAATCTCCTCACCCCCATCTTCACAAAGTACACACTGAGAAAAAAGCTACCAAAAAAATTACCTGGCAAAGCCTTTCTCCAATTCCAGGTATCAATAACACTAGCCCTATGTCAACATCGCTCTCATGGGTCATGAATGGTTACCATCTATTTATGTAAACTTTATCATCCCTAACACTATCCAGGTACTCATCACCCAAAAAAAAAAGACACTATCCAGGTACTGCATATCATGTCAACTACTAAAAGTTCACCCTTTTCCCTTATCATAACCGCTGATCACTTGAGATGATATCACTTACATATGTTAGTTATTTTATAAAAAACATTTTAAGTGTTCTAGTAGTTTTAATCATTGATTTCATTAACATTCAAATCTCTTGAAATCTTTCCTGTCTTATATATATCATAAAACGGCACATTAAGAAAAAGGGTAAAATTTGAACAACTATTGATAGCTACTAATTTTAATAAGAAAGTAAATTAAAATCATTTAGAAATGTTTGAGAAAAAAAAAATGTACGGGTGCCTCCTTAATTTATGTTCATTCCATACATTGTTAGTATAAGAAAGTTCATAAAATGAATTTTGTTGATGTCTATTCATGTTTATGAACTTTTATCATCATTTAATTACAGAATATTTGTTTCATTATTATTCACATCAAATTTAAAATTATTTAATTCCCAGTCTCCTTGTTATTTTTTAAGAGCACATATTGTATAGAGCAATGTTAGATGACCGGCATATTTTATTATTTTTTGTCAATATTTAACTATCAACATTGAAATGAGTTAGTTTAAAACATGATAATGAATTATTTGACTAAAGAAATTAAATTACTAGTAATATATGCTGGCTAAAATAAATTAAATTGTTGGTCACTTAGCTTTTTTCTCTATTGTATAATCTTTAATCTTCTTTGTAGGAGTGTGCAAGAAATTCCATTGAAGCAGATTAAGGCCTTTCTCCTCTTGTTTTGTCTGTCTCTAATTAAAGCGAAATTCGCTGTCCAAAAGTATATTAAATCCAAATGACCAAATTACAAACAAAACAGAAACATATTAAGGTTCCATAACATTAGCTAATTATTCTTTCATAAAGTAACAAAGTTTAATATCGATCCATGGTTTAGAAAAAGTGCCTTAGGGTTTATCTCGTGCTCTGTTAGGGTTTTAGGATTCTAATCCTAATTTTCACAAAATCTGAGTGAGTGAGAGCTTTCTATCGTATTTCATCAAGGTTTCTTCATGGCTGACCTTGGTGAAAGTCATAGACAACAACGCACTAAGGGGGTTGAGGCTGAGGAGGAGGTGATAGGGTTTGATGAAGGTGACATACAACTTGGTTTGGAGAAGTGTTCTCGGAGCTTGATTGGAAGAATTCTGGCAGATAGAACATTTAGTGTTGGAACCATGGAAGCGGCGTTAACATCTATTTGGAGCCAACCAGCAGGTTTGAAAGTGTTAAGTCATGGGGGAAATCTCTTTCAATTCTTTTTTGAGAATGAGATGGATGTTATTCGAATTGAAAGGGGTGCTCCGTGGCTTTTTAAGAATTTTATTCTTAATCTGAAGTGATGGAAACAGGACACAGCAATAAACGAATCGATGTTTGCCTATACACCTATATGGATCCAATTATGGGGTCTTCCTAAGCATTGTAAGACAAAGGAGTTAGGAAGGAAGGTTGGAAAGGCTTTAGGTGAAGTGCTTGATGTTGATTTCTTCACTATGAGGGGAAAGGAGGATAGGATTGTGAAAGTGAAGATAAATCTCAATGTTACAAAGCCACTTAGGAGGATTCTAAAGATTTCTGGTCCTGATGGCAAGGTGATTGAGCTGAGCCTTAAATATGAGAGAATAGGCACCTTTTGTAACTATTGTGGCCATTTAGGTCATGAGGTTCGAGCTTGTTCTGAGCAATTGCGAGATGCAGTTTTCGGGGAGGTTGATGAGGAGCTTTGGGGCAGCTGGTTAAAGGCAGAACAAGTTGGCAAAAGAGTGGATTCTCCAAAATCGAACAGCAGTCACACAGCTTTAGAGGGTTCAGCAGTTGGGATTGAGAAATCTAAACTCCCAACTCCAGTTCATCTTCTAAAAGGAATGTCACATCCTTCGGTTCAAGGAGAAGGTAGACATAAGGGGAGAGAGGAAGAAGAAGTTCAAAGTGCACTTAATCAGCAACAACAAAGAAGAGATGAATCAATATTAAAAGAGTTGGAGTCTATTGAAAATACTTCTGATAATTTTAATATTGGTAAATCTCAACAAGCTGAAAGTGTTCTTAAGCCTGGTCAACAACTGCAATTCACCAGTTCTCGCAAAGGTGGTAAGGAAAATTTGTTGGCAGTTAGAAAGCCAAATATGAAACATATGGCTCGAAGGAGAAATTCTACTAGTAGTTTGATTCTTGGTTCCAAAAGGAGTATAGAGGGAGGGGGTGAGAAGTTAGAATTGAAGAAGTTGTGCCATTCTGATCAGCAGCAGTTGGAAGTGGGAGAGGGTGCCACCCATCATATGGCACCCAATGATCCATGAAGATGACCATGTGGAACTGTCGGGGTTTGGGGAAACCCCTGACAGTTCACAGCATTAAAGGGATTGCTAAATCCCATTCCCCCGAGGTATTGTTTCTTTGTGAAACTAAGAACAATACCTTGACTGTGGAAAGAGTGATGAAGGATGTTGGCTATCAATCTCTATTTTGTGTGGAGCCAATTGGACTGGCGGGTGGTTTAGTTGTTGCTTGGAAGGAGGATGTTAAACTTCAGATCAAAGCTCATGATAATTTTTTCATCTATTTCTCTTTAGAGGATTCACAACACCTTAAGATCTGGGAAGTTTTTGCTATCCACTTTCATACAGATGAGGCTATTCAGGAGGATCAATTTAGTCGGGTCTTACAACTCATGGAAGGTTTATGTGAATACAGATTATTAATTGGGGACTTTAATGCTATTACAGCCCATCATGAGAAGGAGGGAGCTAGGATGAAATCAGCCTCCTCTATTCAGAAATTCAATGACTTCATCAATTATGCTGAGTTGGTTGATATGGGATATGAGGGCAAGAAATTCACTTGGTGCAATCGACAGTTTGGTGCTAATTTTGTCCAGGAAAGGTTGGATAGAGTACTAGCTTCTGTGGCATGGAGAACTGCATATTCAGGTGGTTATGTTTCTCATCTAGTTGAGGCTGGATCGGATCATTGCCATTTATTACTCTGTTCAGACAGGGAGGGAAGAAGAACTAAGAGGCGGTTTAGGTTCCAAGAACGATGGTGTGAAAGAGCGGAGTTCATTCAATTGTTAAGCAAGCTTGGGACTTAAATGTTGTAGGATCTCCTATGTTCAAACTATTTGCTAAACTTAAGAATTGTAGGCACCGTTTGGTTGATTGGCAGAAGTCTACCACTTCCAACTCAAGATGTCAGATTCAGGTTGTTCAAGAAAAGATTGAGGTGGAGAAAGGGAAAGGAGCAGAGGCGGATGGAACCATTGTTAGGTTATTGGAAGCTGAATTAGAAGACAAATTGGAGCAGGAAGAGCGTTATTGGAAAGAGAAGTCTAGGGTACATTGGCTGGATTGGGGTGATAAAAACACCAAGTTTTTTCACTCTAAATTTCAGTCAAGATGCCGCAGAAACTATATTCAAGAACTCATTGATGATGATGGTAATGTTGCTACGACTCAAGATGGCATAGCTGCAGTAGCTCAAGACTATTTTGTTTCATTATTCACCTCAGCAAACCCGAAGGATTCTACTGAAGTGCTTGAAGAGATTCCTCATAAAGTTGATGATGCCACTAACCGCATGCTCACCAGGCCTGTTTCTGAGAAAGAAATCAAGTCAGCAGTATTCTCTATCAATCCTTTCTCAGCTCCAGGAGATGGTGAACTGGAAAATCATTTCTAAGATTTTGGTGCACAGACTGCAAAGTGTGATGAACAGGGTGATAAGTGATACTCAAAGCGCCTTTATTAAAGGCAGATTGATCAGTGATAATATACTTATTGCACATGAGTTCATGCATTTTTTGAAGAATAAGTCTTATGGTGATTTTGACTTGGCTCTCAAGCTTGACATGAGTAAAGCTTATGATCGGGTGGAATGGAGTTTTGTGTGGGACATCATGAGCAAGATGGGCTTTTGCAAAAGGTGGATGGATTGGATCAAGGAGTGTGTGATGACAGTTTCTTACTCCGTTACTGTGGAAGGTCAACCTCATGGTTTCTTCAAACCATGTAGAGGATTACGTCAGGGTGATCCTCTCTCCCCCTATCTATTCTTGTTTTGCGCAGAGGGTCTTTCCTGTCTGCTCCACAGAGGAGAACGGAGGCTAGAGTTTTCTAGTTTGAAATTGAATCCTAGATGTCCTAAGATCAGTCATTTATTCTTTGCGGATGATTCCATCTTGTTTAGTAAAGCTACTACTGAGGATTGTACAAGTTTGCTGAATATTCTACGATTCTATGAAGAAGTTAGCAGTCGGGTTGTTAATCTAGAC